>PVLD010008663.1:0-82380 GCA_004027595.1 Dinomys branickii
GCTATTCCTCTTCTGGGTATTTTCCCAGAAGATCTGAAAACATCATATCACTCTGATATATGTGCACACATGTTTATAGCAGCGCAATTTGTAATAGCTAAAATGTGGAAGCAACCCAAGTGTCCATCCACAGAAGACTGGATTAAAAAATTGTGGCATTTTTATATAATGGAATATTATTCAGCTATAAAGAAAGACACTTTTGGGGACTTTGTAGGCAAATCGTCAAAACTGGAGTCCATACTCATAAGTGAAATAAATCAGCGGTAAATATGCAGGCACCGTATTGTGTCACTGGTGTAAGGACCTGAGGGTGGGAATATAAACTAAGAGACATGAAGGAAATCTGTTCAAAAACAAAGAACAGATGGGACGAGGGAAAGGAGAAAAGAAAGAGGCATAAATGTATGTATGTATATATGTATATACATATGTGCAGGAGGGCTAACATGGTTCTACTATTGTATTATATAACTTAATGCTAAGGAATAATTGATGACGAGTTATTCGATCAATCTTGTATGTCTGTATGTGTTATCCTGAGCACACACTTCAAAGATATCAATATGCAAAGCAGCAACTATTGATGGTTTTTATTTTTTTATTTTATTTTTTTTAATTTTTTGTCTTTTGTTTTCTGTTTTATGTATTTTTCTGTTGTTCAGATGATTAATTGTTTGGCCAATTTCCCATGTCTGTATCTGTGTTCATGTACATACACTTCGAAGATATCAATAGGTAAAGCAACAACCATTGTTGAGTCCATGTCACCTTGTGTGTAAATCAGTTTTGATTGTACTATTTCTTATGCTAATTTGTGTCTGTTTGTTAATATGTTTTTGTGCCTTTATTTTTTAAATTAAAAAAATAGTCATTTAAATTGTAGCTTCAGTTTTTATATACTTTGAAAACTCTCCACTTTTGGTATTTCAAGTGACTTTTGGATTTTCACTATGTCCCTGTTGTCATTAGGGACAGTATTTTTGCGCGTGTGTGTGTGTGTGTTCGTGTGTGTGCATGTGTGTTCATGTGTGTGCGTGCATGTGTGCACGCGCTTGTGTGTGTGTGTGCATGTGTGTGTGTGTGTGTGTGTGTGTGTGTGTGTGTGTGTGTGTGTGACCATGTATAATTTTCTTAGAAGATACCATTTGGTATGGCAATCATCATCCTTTGGACTAATTGGCTGTACTAGTCCAAGATAATATCTTCTTTTAGTTAATGTTTCTAACCAAAAAAAAAAAAAAAACCCGATTAAAACAAATTTCAGCTCAATTTTTTAACTTCTGATTTATGAAAGAGCTAATTGAAATCTATAATTTACCCTATTCTTTAAATTAAATTGACCTCTTCTCAGATAGTTGCATGATACTGAAACCTTTGAAGTAAACCTTCTGAATGGTTTTTGATTTCAAATAAAAAGAAGAACAACTCTGTCTGCTAAGAAATACAAGTATTTAGAGGCTCACATAATTAGAAATTCCCCAGAGACAGAATAACCTCCACTGATCCTCAGTGTGCTGTGTATTCATCATCAGACAGGTTTTCCTCACAGTGACAATGTGGTAATTTCAGCCTTCAAACTCATATCTAACATAATGTACAGGAAGAAAGATTATTTCAATCACTGAAATGTCCCTATCTCTTAAGAACATGGATTTATTTTTTCTAATATCAGAAGCTTTCATTATATTTCACTTCAAATTATGTGACCTAATTAATGTCACTTGCTCATTTCTGAACCAATTAACATTGCAAAAAGAATTTTTTTTTTCCTTTTTCACCTGCCCTCTTCTTCAGTCTAATACTTACTATTGCCACTGGAATACATAGGCTCTTTGCTAACATAATGTTCACTTTACCCTATGAAATGAAGTACGCAGAACTTAAAGCAGACTTCAGTGCTTCCCATATCAACAATATGGAGGCAGTACCACAAAGACAATTGGTTGTGATTTTACTTTGGCTGAGATCTGCCTTGCTTGTGTTAAAGTAACTTAAAGAGATAATGCAATAATTGTTGGGGGTGCTCCTTCCATTCCTACTTTACCTCATTTTAGTTGATTTTCTCTTCACTTTTTAGTTTTTAACAAATCACCAGTTTTCTTTCTCCTAGATATGTCTTACATTCCTTTGGTTGTCAAACATTGTATGATCAGTAATATAGTGTTTCTGAAACTCTGAACTTAAGAATCAGAAATAATTGAGTATATTACACAGTTTCAAATAATGATTGAACCTCTTCATTTTCATCGTCTGACTTTAGGGAAATTGCCTCTCCTTTGTAAATTCTTGTATTTTCATCTTCAAAGTGTTTATAATCCTATATACAGCTTACAGAATGCTATAATTAAATTAAAAATATTTGAAGAGTCTTTATTATGCTATATGTCACCTATAAAGAAGTCATAAAATACTAGGTTCTGTTTTTAACAATACCATGATCATAAGTTAAACCCGTTCTACACTAATTTCCAATTCATTCCTTTTGTCAGTGCGATTGTCCTGCAGAGCGTGTGCACTTTTCTTCTTTCTTTCCATTATATATTTGGTTTTAGAGGTGTAGATTCCATACAGATTTTCTCCTTCCAAAGGCTACTGTTGTAATAAGCCTCCGAGAAGAATATAAATCCATTTTCCATAATTTAAAGCCTATCATCTATTTTCAGTGACCTAAATTTAACCTCACTGGACTTTTCTCACTATGATATATGGAAGTTTGCTCTCTGGAGACACAGAGATCATCTGCCTTCCACTTGCAAATTCTCTTTCTATTTGTTGTGGCTATTTCTACATGGCCTTGCCAATCTCCACTGTTATAAAGCATTTCGCTTTTTAAATCTAAAGCCCATTTTGCTTATCCTTTATTACATTCTTTCCATCTATTCTGAACACATTAGCTTTCTTCCGCTTCCATACTGTCCAGGAATAGTTTTTTCTTTCTTCAAGTTTCCACAGTGTTGTAATCTCAGGGACAAAACAGCAGGTAGTTCTTAGCAAATGCTCACAAAATATAGAACTGAAGTTTGCAATGTGTTAAAGGTGAAGTCTCCTGTAAGAAAATTGATTAAACTTTCTGAGAAGGAAAAGACATGTGTCCAGATAGCACAGTCATGGCGAAACTCTTAGGGACGAGTGCCCAAACTGCAACCCCAAATCCACTTATTTATGGAAAGTGCCAATACTGCAATTAAGCCTGAATACTGACATGTCGATTATGCAAAAACAAATGTTATCTGATGCTGGGTGCTGGGGTGACTTGGCTGGTGGGCCCCAAGATGGGCGTCCGTGTGCCCGCTGCAGCACACATATCACATAGGTTCACCACCACTATGCTAGAGTAAAGCAAAGCACAATGAATGATAAACTAGTAAATGAATTTATCATTTGATCAAAAATGTACCAGTAATTGTTATTGAAACTGGACAGCAAGTGATTGATCAATTAAGTTTGAGCAGAAGCAAAACCATCTCTGCAACAACTTATGTGAAATTGTATATGTACTGCATCACAATTATTTGAACTTAGCACTCTATTTTGAAACTCTTTTCAGAAAGTACTGTAAATAAATTTTTCATGTAAGCATGTTTTTCATGTAGACTACATCTATTCTACATGTACAAGTGAGACACATCTCAACATTAACTAATTCAAGTGCTAGCAATGATTAGAAGGAAAGCAAGAATCAAGAAAAGAAGCAAAAAACAATAAAAAGCTAAAACAAAACAAAAGAAGATAGAAAAGGGAGGAAGAAATAAAGATAGAAAATCTTATGCATTTAGCTTTTACTATGTTGGAAAGTTTATGTTATTTTATTTGTCTTACATTTCACTTATTTTTCTTTGTTAACTTGACACATCCCATTTGCTAGTATCATTACAGAGAAAAGATATCAATAAAGTAAAATCCATAAATCCTTTTTGATGTAAAATTGGTTATCAAAATGTAAAGTCCAATACTAATTATCATTGTGTTTTTTCTATGACTCATCAATATGATGATAAATCTATTCATTTCTAAGGAATATCTAAGCCCTAAACTCAAGAAAAGAAATTTAACTTGCTCCCTGGCATCACATTATGCTCATATAAAAGCATACAGGGCAACTACTATTGAATACAGTCAGTTAATGCTAATGTTGTTAAAGAATTGGGAAGTGACCCATGCGTAAGTTTCTGAGATAGATTGACTTCTTGGAGATTTTCAAAATAACATATATAAAGCTCATACTTGTTTCCTAAGAAGATTGAAATTAGGGGGTTTATTTTTCACTTATACTTGTTAAAACTCTATTTCATATCTGGTATTTAGAGTATCATGTCTAAAATTGCCTTTGATGCAATAATATATTTTTTACTCCTACTTACTGCCCAATTCTAAACAGTAATTAAAATTTTAGAATCTATCTATGAAAATACCTATAAGCCAATACCTGTTGCTAGATGTGGAAATATGCCTATATTTGTAGTAATAATGTTCAGTCAGTTTTCATAATCTTCATGAACTACATCAGAAGTTTTAAATATTATCCAAAAATTAAATTATCATGATCTAATGTACACATACTAAAAGTTCTATCCACCTGCCCTATGTCATTTGTTATCCACCGTTAAACAGAAGCTTCTTAAAAGTGAAATAAAATGTCAGGCCAAAATCATTAAAATGTTTATTTTCAAATGTAATCTTAAAAAACGCCTAACATTTTCTTCATGAGAGTAAGTGCTAATTCAATTCTTATCTAAACAAATTCAGTAAAAGCTTGTTTGTAACATCTTAACTGGTGTCATTCTCTGCTTTTGTAGTAAAACAAACAGAATGAAAACAAAATAGATGATTTCATCTATTTACTGGTTATGGACATTTGGGAGGTTTTAAGCATCTACTGATAGAAATAAAAATGCATGAATTAATCAAGCAAAAGAATAAATTCAGATACCCAAGTAGTGTTGCTTCGAGTTGCCATGGAAGTAGTAGAATGCCAGTGGGTTAGTGTCTTCATTAGAAATATTGGCCCTGTTAGCTGTTTTGGAGAACATGTGAATCTTTTTAACAGAGGAACGAAATTGTAGCTCTGAGATATCTCTGAACTTTAACTTTTTACCTTGGTGAATTGTGAAGACATCACTCTCCTTCTGTGCTCTAAAATATTATTGTTCTTTTCATGGAAAAACCAACCATAGGATAAAAAGTATCAAAAAATAAACCATTATCAGCTCAGTAATGTTAATATACAAGGTGTATATCTTTTGGTGAAAGGTTCTTTTCTCATAAATGTGCTAGTGTGATTTTATGAATATGCACACATATTTTTAAAATGTATAGTACTACTAAGGAGGTCACTACCTGATTCAGGGCAATCTCAAATGTTCACATCATAGTAATTAACCTGACTTCAATCTTAGAATTTTGAACATAGACTAATAAGTATTATAAATACACTAGATTTTAATCAGCATAACATTTCTTTCAGAAGATCTATGTGCTTCATGGAGAGTTTGAATATTCAAGCCATCAGCTAATTCTGCTTGATATGTCAACTGACAGGCATTCAATTTATCTGTGCTTAATCAGATGTCATAGGTTATATTTTTTAAAGTTGATTGATTCATGTTTATGAACTATTCTACTTTAAGAAACGCTATCATGTTAGCAGATGGCAAACACAGTTGGTAAGGAAATCTTTTTGACTCCATCCCTCTTGTCCTCTTCTGAGTACTTCTCTGCTGTATCTTTTATTAAATTAGTGTTTAAGTCTGGTACTCATTCTTTGCCAAGTACCCTTTCAAGTTCCTATATTCCCTGTCCTGTTACCATTGCTTCATTGCACCAGCCTTCTGCTTCAGAATCTTTGCCCACCTGCTTTTCTGTGAATGCTCCGCCAAAAATATTTTTGTCTGTGACACCACTATTACTTTATTTTTCCCCATTCTTACAATTATAAGTTGCCTCCGTTAAAAAGTTTTGTATGGTATAATTCCCATGAACTCTGTTCCTAGCTTTTACCAATGCTATATTTTAGCATTCAAGTAAAGCTGTCTAGTATATATGTTCAGACTTGTTAATTAAAATGTTTTGTTGTTTTCCTACCCTTATTGTTTCCTATTGTTTTCCTACATTTTTCTTTTCTTTGGAGTAAAAGGGTTCCTTTGTATTAACAGTTTGTTTTTAATTCAGATGACATTCTCTGCCCTCCAGTGGATTTAGGTGAATATCAGTAAGGTCTCCATTTTGTCTCACCTTCCTTTGTGATGAACCATTTGAGGCGCTCACGAGCATTTTTGAAACAGAATCATATGAGGAGGAATAAATTTTATTTGGGTTTAATGTGATGTATTTATGTTGTTGTACTCACTTCCACAGGAAGTGTTTCTAGTGATAGGTCCATAGAAAGGCTTTAGGACTTCCGTCATGCATGTAGAAAAATGGAAACCATATAATAAAACATTCAACAAGTTGGACACGCTGAATGTGAATAAACAAAGGACAAAATAAAGTTATAATTCTATGAGCAGAAGCTTGCCTATGGGGACGTCTTCGAGCCATTTTATGTGGATGTAATAAGGGGTTCTTGTTTGCTTTAAAGAGCAAATCGAATGGAAGCTCCCTCCTGTTCATCATATAATCAATTTTACAGCCTCTTAAACAATCCATCCTTTATTTTATGGACTTCAGTCTCCAAAAGTCTTGGATTCAACGCTCCCCAAACAGAGGTTTTTCTTATTTTCAGTGCCAGTATTTTAAATGAAAACATTTTTAAAATATTAAGAATATGATCATTATTTTATTTTATTTTACTTGAGATTTCCAGAGATGGAACCCAGAGCCTTTCCAATGATCTCCATCTCCAATCTTTGTGTGTGTGTTTGTATGTGTGTGTGTGTGTGTGTGTGTGTTTATTTTGATATAGGATTTCACTAAGTGTCATTCTATATTCTATTTCTGTCCAGGGTGATAGGTCCTGAGAACGAGGTGCCACAGATGAAAAGAAAAGCAAGAACAGCAAGAAAAACAAGAGAGGTATATTTCTGGGATCAGGGCATTGCAGCCTCTCAGACTGCAGCCTCCATTAAAAAACCCAGTCACCTTTCTATTGAGTGAGAACAAAGGAAGGAGATTTTTTTTTTCCTTTGGCGGTACTGGGGATCGAACTCAGGACCCTGCCCTTGCTAGGCAGGCGCTTATCCCACTGAGCTATACCCCAGCCCCACAAAGGAAGCCGATAATAGAAATGGGTGGAGCAAGGATAATACAACTCATTCACCGTAAGTGTGAGATTTTACTTAGTAAGTCGTGTGTTCTCATTCCTTCCACATGTCTCAGTGAAGCATTTAGTGTTGACTTCGTGGCTTTCCACAAGGACACAGGTTTTGCAATCTTATCCTTTCTACTAATGCTTTTGCTAGACTTCCTCCAGAACTAAACAATCACACGGCTTACTAATTAAAGAATTATATTTTCCCACATGTAATCCAACATGCGCCTATAATCCCAGCATTTGGGAGGCTGAGACAGGAGGGTCATAGACTGAAGGCCAGCCCCGGCTGCAGGGTGAAGCCTTATCTTAAGAAACCCTCACAAACAATGAGCAAGTCATTGTGTCTCCCCAGTGCTTTCTCTAACTACGGAATGTCCTTCCCCACAACTAAGTTGCTCACTTGTGATTCACCAGCCTCACCCTCCGGAGTGCCAGCATTATAGGCCTGTGCCACTACACCTGGTCAGAGCATTGTTCCTTTAGGCTTTCAACCAACTTTAAATGTACAGCTCAGTAACATTCACAGTTGTACAATTCACCATTTACCCACAAGTATTTTTCATCCGGTAGGTGGGACTCTGTCCCCTTAGATGATAACTTCTCGTTTGCCTTCCTACCTTGCCTCAGGTAAGCACACTCTTGCTCATCTCAATGTATCTGACTGCTCTAAATACACCATTCCAGTGGGGTTAGGGTGTATTTATCCTTTTGGAAACAACATTCACTTAGCACACCACTTCGAAGAGACATACAGTTGTAGTCTGTGTTAGGATTTCCTTTCTTCCTAATGCTGAATGATGATAAATATATTGTGCATATATAGTACAGTTTTTGCCCATTCGTCTAATAATGAACACTCCTGTGCCATCTACCTTTTGTCTCTTCTGAATAATGGCTGCTTTGTGAATGTTCTTAAAAATAAATAGCTTGTTTCTAAAAAATTCTAATACTTTAAATTATAACATGCTAATTAAATATTAGTTTTAGTTTTTATATTCAGGTGTTTATTTTCCTAGCAACAGTAAGAAAAATTTTGATGTTGACTAAAATTTTTAAAGGTAAGGCAATAATGTAACTTTTGGTTATGAAGAGCAGTTTGCATAGTTTGAGCTGAAATGATTTTTATGATTACTGCTACTGTGTAAAGTGAGATTTGCTTAAATTTAGGTCCTCAAATATTCTATTTGATTATGAATTCTCTGGAGCTTTAGATTTACCTCAACTTACCTCATATATCTTTGCTCAGCTTTGTTTTTGAGGGAAATAAACACAAGGAGACAAGGGAAAGATACATGTTTCTGGTAGATAAACTCATGACAAAGTAGTTGCAGAATGTAAACAAACATTAAAATAAAAATGGCCTGAATTATAGGCTCACTATAGACATTTATTTTCCATGCTGTGTGGGACAGAATATTTAGTCTCTCTAAGGCTTTAAAATGGAATGAAGTTGCTTGTTCGGAAGATTCTGTATAGTGACTACCCTCAGTGGTTAATTAGTAAGTAGGGCTTTTAAAATAGTTTGGGGTAGATAAAATCTGGAAACTAGCTCAAAGGCTTAGACTTTATGTTATGGACAATAAATAACATCTGAACTGAGAGTAATAGACTCAAGGTGCATTTACTCTCCTACAACAGCCTCACACGTATATTTCTTTATGACAGAACAGTGGTCTATCGTCTGTAAATACCACATTTTCTTTATCCATTCATTTGCTGAATGGACAGGCTGCTTCCAATATTTAGCTATTGGTAATTGTGCAACTACAAGTGTAGGTGTGCATGTATCTCTGTGATATGGCACATTTAAATTTGTTCCCCAGCTCAAATGGAATTTCTAGTTGTATTTGTGTGAAGAATCTCCACACTGACTTCCACGCGATTGTACTGGATTACATAAACAGCAGCAATATAGACCTGTTCCTTTTTCCCCTACAGCCTCACCAGCATTTGTTATTATTTGATTTTGTGATGATCAACATTCTTCCTAGTGTAAATAGAATTTAAGCATTGTTTTAATTTTCATTTCCCTAATGGCCGGCAACATTGAGCACTGCTTTATGTATTTATTGGCGATTTGTACTTCTGTGAAACAAATCAGACAAATAACCTTAGCTATCACATGGCTTCTTTTCTATGACAAAAACAAAATATGAACAAAGAGCAAAATTAGAGATAGGTAACAGGAAATAGGAAGATAAACCTTTCTGAAGTAGGAAAGAGATCACGAGATTGACGGGAGGTGAAGGAAAGGATAAGCGTTAAAAAGGAAATTATGATGTTATGTGTATGTAACAACTCCGTGCAAGGAATGTAAGCATTAGCTCCTGCAAATACACATTCATAGAAAGTTTTTTCAAAGAATATATTTTCAGTACAATAGTAGGGGACCTAATGAAATTAGTCCCTCATCATTACTAATCAAGAAATCTGAACATAAAAGATTAGAACATTGAAGAACTATTGATAATGTAGTAAACTGGGAATTTAGTTATACAGATGCTTCATGGTAAGATTTTTATAAATATTGTTTAATAAATCTAAAAGAAAATTTCAACTACTGTTTTGTTTTAGGTAGTTAATAATGATTCCACTTCAGAGAAAGAGTTATAAACATTGAGAAGGCCTATTGACTCATTTATGTACAGCCAGACAATAATAAAATGTGATCACAGCCAGGTAGTTATAAATTCAGGTTTATGGAATATACAAATTAATAATCGAAGCTATGAATTTAAAATGTTTGCCAGGTCAAAAGTAGGTGCAAGAAAAAACAAGGCAATGCTATAAAATATGACACAGATAATGGGAACCCCTAAAATAAGAAATGTAGAAGATTATTTAAAAATCACTACATGACGTAAAGTAAGCACAACACAAAATTTTACAGTACATATTTGTGATGGCAAAACAGCCCATGTGGGATTGGCTTAAAGGTAGCTGCTAACGCATAAGGCATAAAAACACTTTGAGATTAAAGAAGATTAAATCCTTAGGACATGAGCCATTCAAACACTATTTCCCAGACTACTTTGCAAATGAGAAAATGCAAAGCTAAATTGAAGCATTAAATAGCCTGTAACACCTGCAATGAAGAAAACAGCATTTACCCCAAGACAGTTATTCAGCAAGGTGATTCAAATCCCGGTCAAAAAATATTCAAATGGAATGCCAGCATGTGTGAGCAATGTTATTTTTTCCCTGAGATTGTTCTTTCGTGCGCTCATTATTTTTGTTTTGCTTTTAATACATTTGTATATGTATATAGAACTGTTTTTTTAATTTACAGATGGTGGATGCCAGAGAAATCAAACTCATGAGCTAAATTTTGGAGACAGGAAAATTTTACGCTGTGAATGAAGACATCAAGGCAAAGAAATTGAAGTTTACTAGCCAAGATATGAAATCAACCAAGATATCCTTAGTGAATGAATGGATAGGGGAAATATGGGATGTATACACAATGGAATGTTATTCAGCCACAAAAGGTATAAAGTCCTGTCATTTTAGCAACATGAATGATATAGAAAGACATCATATTAAGTAAGATAAGACCGATGCAGAAAAACAAATGCCACACACTCTCCTCATTTGTGCAACCTAAAAAGTCTACTTTATAGAAAAATTGAATGGAATTGTTATGGCTTCTATCTAGATCTCCTCCTGAAGCCTGTTGTGTTCACAGGTGACCCTTTCAGGAGGTGGCAGGATCTGGAGTGTGTGCTGTTGGCATTAAGAATGTGAAGCTGGGATTGATTCACAGTCCAAGGTTGGGATTCTGTGTGCTCCACCCTGGGTGTGAATATAAAAGACAGAAAGAGGAATGCTGCTGTCACTTGCTGCTTCCGTTCTTTGCTACTTGCTGCCTTCTGCCTGCCATGAACTGTTTCTCTTCTGTGACTCCCCTCTGTCATGCCATCCTGCTTTGCAACCAGCTAACTATGAAATGAAACTGCTACAAACTTCAAGCTGCAATAAACCTTCCCTCCTTTAACGTTGGGTGATGGGCATTTGGTTTCACCCATGAGCAAAGTAAAGATAGGAATGTTGCTCATTAGTAACCAGGATGGGCAAAAGAGAGAATGGAGAAAAAGAAATTGGATAAAGATCACCAAAACGAAGATGAGATGCTGATTAGAATGACTGCTACACAGAAAAGGGATGTTATGCAAATGACTTGATCACACTTAGTCATTAATACGATCTATAGATACTTCTTACTATGCATATGTGCCTAACACACAATACATTGATTAGAATATTTCTCCTGGTAGGAATTTCTCACTAAAAGATATTACACTGATCTCCAGGATGTGCATTTTGTATAGCTTGCCCATTGCATTATTTTATTCATGTAAGAGATTTGGTATACATGTATTAATACAATAAATAGGCTATGCATATGTCATATCAGTTCACTTAATATGAGCCATGTGCCCCGTGAAGGGCAGGCCTGATTTTGTCAGCTTCTCTGGCTTGAAGCTCACAACGGCTTGGTGGGGCATAATTCTGGCTGCCTGGGTGGGTAGTGGAGGCAGAACCTTGGGTCTGATTCATGCTCTGATGTCAGCCATCATGAACTTCACAGCTTTCCTCCACCCTCCTCATCTGTTAGGATATTTTTCTGCCTAGGAACCAGCTGACCATGAACTGAATCCTTTAAAATGTGAGCCAGATTAAGACTTTCCTCCTCTACATTATGGTTTTGGCTATTGTGTCCAGCAATGAGAAAGCAGGCTAATCCAGTCCCTTAAAGAAATCTAGGAATCTGTGGTTACAAAAGGATTTTTCTGGCCCTAAATTCTGTCCCACCAGTGACTATCCTCTGGAGATGCTTATTAAACAGAAATCTCATCTTTCTGGATGAAAATTCTATTTTTTTCTTGAGTTTAATATGAACAAGGACACTATTCAAAATTGTGAAAGGAATCTATGGTGCTTATTTATTAAAAATGATTCTCATGAAACATATGTATCTGTGGATCGGCTGGTCTGCTGTGGTGTCACATTTTTAAATCTAAGTGGAAATAACTAGATAACTGAACCACCGCATAGTAAGGCTAGGTCTGCCTTGTCGTCTAATCACAGGAAAAGCACACATTCTAGTCAGAGATTTGAAAGCACCTGGGGACTCTGCAGTGAGGATTTTCAATGAATCAGTGATGACTTAAATGACAGTCAGAGTGAGATTTCACCCACCACGGTTAATTTGAAGGAGAAAGGATTAGTGCTTATGTGACAAAGCTGATGAAGTCATCACAGTCCTGTACTGTAAGAGAACATTTCATGATTCTCAATCATTTCCTTCCAATTGGACTGCTTTGTAGACTTCAGAGAATATTGACAAACAGCTGCCTTCCTGATGAAGACTTTATGCGTTATGTGTCAAGACAATTGATATTTCAATGACAAAAGAGACAGCAACCAGAGGTGGTGAAGCCCAGTCACGCAGAGAGAAAACATGAATGTGTCCAGTCTTCTTAACGAATTTGTTTCCTTCCTGGCATCCACTACAATGGGGTGTAAGAAAAACTGACACAAACAAGCCTAGTGAATCAGAATTGATGTTTGTGAAATGAGAACAGAGATTCATGAGCTCGGCTTGGGGCATTTACACCTAGAATTTGATGAGGAAGCATCATGCCGGGGTGCAGAGGAGAAGGAGTGAATATACCGAGCAGGGGAACGAGGGAATATGAATGGATGTGCCATCAGCACGGTAAGGTAGTTGCTGCTTTGGAGAAAAACAACTTCTGCATGTATATTAGGAAGGATGGGGCTGATAGGGAGAGTACAGAAGAAGGCATTAAACATTGAACCTTAATGTGGTCTCCTCACTTTCTCTTTCTTTCCTTTCTCTCCCTCTGCTTTTTTCTCACACGCACATCATAAAACTATATTTGAATCAAGATCAAAATTCTGTGCATAATATTTGCATCTAGGCATCTTTGTGTACACAAACTCATAGTACATCAAATGTGGGTAGCAAAGGA
This sequence comes from Dinomys branickii, assembly GCA_004027595.1. Taxonomy (NCBI): domain Eukaryota; kingdom Metazoa; phylum Chordata; class Mammalia; order Rodentia; family Dinomyidae; genus Dinomys; species Dinomys branickii. The sequence goes on from PVLD010008663.1 coordinate 13,246, forward strand.
TTATACTCATTTCATAAAAGCAGGAGATGAATTTTTCATTTTTGAAGTCTAAATATGAGTGCAAGTTACTAAAAAAAGCTCTGACAAGATTGGTAAAATTATTATCTGGGACAAATGAGATATTAGTAATGCAGTACCATTAGTTTTATTACCAAATATTAATCTCAAAAGCAGGACAATAAAAAATGCTTTTCTAAGTCCGATTGATTTTATTGACCTAACATTCATATAATTTTTTTTTTTTTTTTTTTTTTTTTTTTTTTTTTTTTTTTTTTTTTTTTTTTTTTTTTTTTTTTGCGGTACCGGTGTTCAAACTCAGGACTTGGTGCTTGCCAGGCAGGCACTTATTCCACTGAGCTATATCCCCAGCCCCTTATATGAATTAAAACTGCCTGGGTCAATTAAAATACAACATTAACATTAAGGTTTTACTTCATAGTTCTCTGCCATACACAGATTATTTTTATACTTGGTGGCTGAATACATTGTAGTCATTTTAGAGAATGATGAATATATACAAGTGGCTACAGGCAAAAATATATTAACAGATATTTAGGCCAAAAAGCTTAAAGAAAAGAATACCAGTATAGTACCGTATAAGAATATTGTATAGAGTGGGGCGTGGTGGTGCACTCCTGTAATCCCAGCACTCAAGAGACTGAGGCAGGAGGATCACTGAGAGTTTGGGACCAGCCTGGGCTACAAAGTGAGCTCAAGGCCAGCCTGAACTACATAGTAAGACTCTATCTCAAAAAGACAAAAAAAAAAAAAAAAAAAAAGAATATCTAAAGTAATTTAAACAAATCAGAAACAAAATTCCAGTTTGACTAAATGGAACTCCTTTAATGTTATTGCCTTATTTTCTGCTGTGTATAAATGAGATTGTTTTCAAAGACTCAGGTAATATTTTAGAAATCTGCTATCTTAATCATTGTTGTATTTTATACTGTGATGATATGGATTGAGAATGCCCCAAGAGTTATCTGTAAATCTGCTCACAGCACAATCTATAACTCATTGCCTCACTATTTCTCTTCTTAACATCACCACAAAATTATCTTAAAAATGATGAGTTCTTATTCAACCCAAAGCCCTCCATCAAAAATAAGACTTTTTATTGAAGGTCATGGTGCAGGGATTTTCTCTCTGCCAAAGAATGGAGGAAGGACAACTTCAGTAAAAATCTATTTAATTTATATTCACTTTATTAGAGATAAATTTCTACATGAAAATTTATCCTATATTTCTGAAGTTTTACATTTAACAAGTGTTTTTCAACATACTATTCCACTTTTGGGAAACAGGCAACGATGGTCAAAGCACAGTGGGCTGGGCTTTGATAGCATTCTGTTTCCCCTGCATCTGTGTTTCAGTGGGTCCCACTGGAATTTCATTTCCACATCTGCTCACCAGCATCAACCCTGAAAGAGTCAATGCGAAAAGGTAGTTATCTCTCTGCCTCTCCTCCTTTCCATCGCAGCTGGAAGTCCACCTTACACCTCCTTACACTGAGTCAGAATCCAACAGAGCTACATTTCTGTGAGCATGGTGTCAGCAGGGCCGCAGAGAAAGACCATCTACCCATCTCAGGAACATGCTTTACAATTAAACAGAAAAAATGCTTGCTAAAACAGACTAAAGAAACTTCCTGATAAAACAGGCTAATAAGCTAATCTCAAAATTTAAAATTTTTAAATAAGTTAAATCTAAAAATTCTGTGATCTGTATATTTAATATGACACAGAATATCCTGAGTAATTCACAAAGTATCTAAATTGTCTGAGAAACAAGTGTAAATTGCTCACCAGAAAAAGAGCAGATCAATCAGAATCTGATAGGAGAAGAGTCCACAGATAATCATACTGAAATGACTCAAATGTTAGTGTCATTTGACAAAGATTTTTAAAGTAAGAATTGCCAGAATGCTTAAATAACAATTATGGATATATTTGAAACAAGTGAACAAAGAAAATTGAAGAAAGCATAAAACAACTAGAAAGTCTTAGAAATAGAGAAAAGTTAAAGGAATCAGATGAAAATCAGAGAACTAAAAAATACAATCAAGCTGAGTAACAAAAGTTTTACTAGATGTGCTCACTATGAAAGTGGCATTGAGAGCAAATAGCATCAGTAAACTGAAACTTAGTGGTAAATCAGTGAAATTTACACAAGCTAAAAAACAGTAATAATCTTTTTCTCAAAATATAACATCATCAGCCATCCAGAAGGTGAAAAACATAGAATAAGGCTTTAAAATCATCAAGGAAATAATGGTTTAAAGCTTCTCAAATTCGATAAAAGACATAAATCTGCAGAGTCAAGAAATTTTTCATGTCAACGTCCATTGCTGGGCATATCTACAATCTACAATATACAATATACAAACAAAGAAAAACGGTGAGAAACAGAGAAATTGCATATTAGTTGTACGGAAATGCCAATTTGGACCTAACAGAGTATATCATGTTCATGCAGAGGACAGAACAAAGTTTTACAGTTTTCAAATGATGAAACTTGGAACATGCAAGGAAAGAAGTGTTAGAATGAGGAAAATTTATAAATATGATAGACTATATCACAGTCTTTTGACTTTTACAAAATATTTTGGATAACCTAAAGAAAAATTTTAACAACAATTATGTGCTGAAAGTGTCTAGTGTAAACATGAAGAACAAATACACTTTAAATGTAAGGAAAATAAAGGTATTCATGGGAGTTTTTATATTTCATTTGAAATGGCAAACTATCAATATCAGATATATATGGATATATATATAGATACAGATATATATTAAAATAAGTAACATATCCAGAAATACTGTGGAAAAAAAGCAACACAGAATTTGAAAAATAATTAAGAAGGTGAAATAGACCATTGAAATTCAGGAAGAAAACAAAAGAACAAATATAAAATATGAGACATAGCAATAATTAACCAAAATATAGATGGTTTAAACATATCAATGAACCAAAATATACAATGCAGAATAGGAAAGTTAAAAAAATCAAAATACATATTTTACAGGTTTCCAGATATTCTCCGGTTACAGAAAATGGGCACATTATTAAATGGCTCTATCCCACAGACCTAATGGTAAATTCATATTAACATTCAATGCATATCGCCTTTCTTTTATCAGGATAATAGTTATGATAATGAAAAGGAGGTACATTCAAAGCACTTACGCTACAGGATAGAGCACAATACTAATTAATATTAATATTATATTATTATTAACCATTAATATTAACTAATCAAGTGTATTTCAGTGCATACTGGTAAGCATTATTTTAGGTGTTAGGAAAACTCAATGTCATGAATCAGGGTAAAACTAGGAGACAGAGATCACATCATTTATTTTAACAGTGAAAATTATTAAGCTATCTATCTAATATCAGTATGTGAAGCATCCATGATGTCAACTAAGTGTGGATCATAAATATTTTAATAATCGCTTCTGAACTAAATATGTGCACACTTTTACACAGACTTTACTATGTATTAAACATTATAAGTAATCTAGAAATAGCTCAAAGTGTTATATATGGTTGTATGTGTGTAGTTTATATGTACTATGCATATGTATGTGTGTATATATATATATATATATATATATATATATATATATATAATGTTTTGGTTAAGTTGTGAATAACAGAGAAGTTTGTTGACAACAAATTTTGACAGTAAACTTTCTTGTTATTTGCAACTTAACCACAATATTTTCTTATTACAAATATTCCAATGAAACAGTTTAAATGAAGTTACTTTGTGACAATGGTGTCTTGAAACTAAAAAAGAAAAGAGATCATTTCATCATCATATCTGACCACAGAGAAAGTAAACAGTACAGAGTAAACTACTAATATGACCAAGATTGTCTCGTTTCACTAAAGGGAATGTCTAATTTTCATACAAAATAGCTCCAAGTTTGTGCATCTCTTTTTCCAACTTGATATAAATTATTAAAACAATGAATCATAAAATTGTTCCCATATTTTATCAACATACAGTCTGTCTGTTACTTTTCTTTTTGTTAGGACAAAATACCCAACATCAAAACTTAAAGGGAGAAGGTATATTTAGCTCACAGTCTATACAGATTTTGATCCATAATAGGCTGGCTCCAAGGTAGGGAGGCACATGGCATAGGGGCAACATCTTGTGGCAGAATAACACAGTAAAAGCAATTAGAGAGTGCAAGATAAGCTTCTTTCTGTCCCTTATATTGTATCCAGTGTACTGGAATAAGGGTATTACCTACACAAGAGGCAGGCTGATCAAGCAATCACCCATCCTTAATCCTTGCATCCTTAACCCCAGCATTGCTATATGAATATATCATATATTCTAGATTCAGCCACCTCTGAGACAATTCTGTGACCATGAGGCTTTGGGGAGACATCTAAAAACTAACTATAATATACCTTCCCTGGCCCTACAAAGACTCATGATCAGCCCTTTATATAAAAAGCATTTATTCCCTCTCAAATTCCCTCTCAAGCATTTATTCTCAAATCCTAGAGGTTTCACAGTTGCTGAAAATTCAAATTGCAAGTCAAATGTCTTCTCTGAGATTTAAGGCAAACTCTTTAATCTATGAGCCTCTGGGGCTGGAGGTACAGCTCAGTGGGCTAAGTGCTTGCCGCCGAGCACTAGGGCCCTGAGTTCGATCCCCAGTCACGGAAAAAAAAAAAAAATAATAATCTATGAGCCTCTGTACAAATGAAAATAGAGATAAACACTTCCAACATTCAATAGCATAAGACAGACGTTTCCATTCCAAAAGTTACAAACAAAGATACAAATGAATGGTAGAAAAGCAGTCCAAAATCCAGCAGGGCAAACGTCAAGACCTGTAGTTCCTTATGTGGCATATGATACAATTAGTGGTAAGATGTGAACGGCAAAGGGCTTGCATGGTTCCACCCCTGTGGCACTTCCAGTGATAGTGGTAATTCCCATGGCTTATCTTTTTGATCTGCTCTTCTCCCTCTTGCAGTTCTCCGTAGACAATCCACATTCCAGAATTTTCCAAATTTCTGGGGTCTCCACTGCAACTTTGGCTTCACCCTCACAGCTTCACACATTGCCCTCACAAGGACATACTGTCTGGCCCCCCAGGCCTTCTTAAGAAATCTGGGTGGAATCCTTCCTAGCTCCACATTCTGCATGCACCTAAAACCAGCACCAGGTGGATGATGGAAAGGTCTGCCTCTGCCAGGAGCAGTGGCTAGGTTTCCCTACCTCTTGGTTTGCTGAGCACTCTAAATCCAATTTAAATAAACAAATTCTCAAGTATGCCACTATTCTGGAATATGGTGCAGTCTCTGCCATGCTGGAACATCATGTGGCTGCTTCCATGATGGAACATGGTGCTCTCTGGCTTTCTTCTTAAAACAAAGTCCTTGTGTTTTGCAATTTTGAGGCTGCAAAGAATGGCATCTTCCTGCTTCTTGTGAATGTTATGCTTTGTGTCTAGATGTCCCACCGAAGCCTCATAGTCATAATGTTTTTACAGAGGTGGCTGAATCTAGAGTGTGTGATATATTCACATTGCAATGCTGGGCTTAAGGGTGCTATGCTTAAGGGTGGATAATTGTTGGATTAGTCTGCTTACTGAATTGACAACACGTTTATTCCAGTAGACTGGACACAATATAAGGGACAGAAAGAAACTTGTCTTGCACTCTCTAGCTGTGTTTGCTGTCTTCTGTTGCAACAAAATATTGGCCCTCTGCCATGTGCCACCCTGCCTTGGATCCAGCCGACTATGGACTCCAATCTCTATAGACTGTGAGCTAAATAAACATTTCCTCCTTTAACTTTGGGTGTTGAGTATTTTGTTACAGCAATAAGAAAAGTAATTTAGGCAAAATTTGGTACCAGAAGTGGGGTCATTGCTGTGACATTGTCTGGCTATGTGATTTAAGAGCCTTGGGAGTTCACTTGGAAAGCCTTTGAGAGACTAGCCAAAGAGGCAGTCGCTATATACTGTAACCTATGTGAGAAACTTTGACCAGAACCTGGAGAACCAAAATACTGATCAAAATGCTGCCCATGAAGATGAATCTCAGGAAGCTTCTTTTGAGGACTGTACTGGCTGTTGGATCCCAGGTGCTTCATACTGTGCTTTGGCAGGATGTTGGTCAGAATTTTGTTTGAGTTTGCAGATATTGCCTGGGTGGCAGAAAAATTTCAATGCTGTATAGGTTTGTGTAGTGGATTGACAACTGGTGGTCAATTTATAACCCCCAGCTGAACTGTATAAGCATGGTGCTGGGTGTGGGAGGCCCACCTAAGGACAGTTGCCAGTAGCATAAGAGGCAGAACTGGAGAAGAAATTAGGCTGATGGGAGCAGAAAAAGGCTGTTGGGAGCTGGTAGAAGCTGTGAGGAGCTGTTGGTTCTGTTGGAGGAAATTGCCATGCTGGCTTTCCTGATGAACTTGGCTGTTTTCATCTTCCAAGGAACTCAGGACCTTGTTGGCACTGAGAATAGCTTTGATTTACTTTGGGGGAGCTCTGGTCGTCACTTGTGTATCCCTTCCTGGCTCTGGAGGGGAAGATGTTGCACTACCAGTCTCCTGGAGAAGCTTGCTGCATGGGCTTTCTTGATGGAAACTTGGCCATCTTGATCATTAGAGGAGCTTGGAACCTCACTATTGCTGAGGATGGCTGTGGTACCCTTAGGGAAGCTCTGGCACTTACTTTGAGCATTGGTTCTTGGCTCCAGTATAGTTCCCTCAGCCTGCTAACACAGATCTTTTATCTGGCTGGCACAGACTTCCTAGATTCCACCACTGACCTTTGGGCCTTCACAGCACATTTCCATGAAATCAGCCTGCATGAGACACTGAGATGGACTCTGGGCTTCCAGTTGGATTCATAGAAGGCATTGTTATAAGCTCTATGTCTTAAGTTGGACTCATGCAGGTCATTATTGTGGGATCTAGGCCCTCAGCTGGATTCTTAGTCTATAGTGTGTGGACAGATTTCCTGCTCTCTTTTATATATCATTCTTTGGGTGACTATTATAAATTATCATTTAAATGTGTGTCTTGTACTATATTGTTCTCCCTTGCAAAATAAGCCCCAAACCAACACAGGTTGAGATAGTTGCCTGATTACTGTTGGGAGCTTTTAGTCAGATCTATGTTACAAATTAAGAGTAGAAAGCCAGCGTGGTGACTTGAAGCACAGTGGGGCTGTGGATTGCTAGGATGAAACATGGCTGATGAGAAGGAACACAACAATGGAAAAATGACCTGAGGGCTTTCATTAGAAGGAAAGAGTATATTTAAAATACAGGAGATCACTTGTGTTTCTTAATGTTGCTATGCCCTGTTGTTAAAAGTTAATGGTAAGCAAGAATTGTGATTGTAATAGCTCTCTTAAACATGATTTTAATGTGTAGTTTTTAGATACATGTGTGTATTTACATTATTTTATCAAATTGTGATTTTTAACTTTGAATTTTGAGAGCCTTTTGAATATTTGTTTTTAGTGTGGAAATGAGTCAAATAAGAATTGTGTACGTATAATTGTAACATTAACATAAATCAGAACAGATAAAGATGTGTTAACTTTTTACAAATCTGCCACCGTAGACCATGATTTAAGGAAATGTGTCTAGTCATCAAGTTGATTGTGGTGAATTGCAGTGGATTAACTAATGGTCATCTTGGAACACCTGGCTGAACTGAGTCATCATAGTTCTCAGTATAGAAGACTCACCTGAGGATTTTTCCCACAGCTTTATATAAAAGGAGAACTGGAGGCGAAGATGGTATGCGGTTGTTGGAGAAGTTTGTTGTGCTGATTTTGGTAATATGAACTCAGTTGTTCTCATCACTGGAGGAGCTCAAGTTCTTTCTGTTGCTAAGGGTGATTGCTATTCTCTTTGGAGCTCTGGCCCTTACCTTGACCATCGATTCCTCGCTCCACTTCAGATCTCTGGACTCAGCCTTGTGGTACAGATCTCTCACCCCACTGGTGCAGACTTTCTAGAATCCACCACTGACCTTTATGCCCTCACAGTGCAGATCCTTAATACAGACTTGCATGAGACATTGTCCAGGGCTCTAGGCCTCCAGTTGGATTTGTGGAGGATACTGCCATGGGTGCTTCAACTGCACTTGTGAAGGACATTGTTGTGGGACCTAGGCTATCAGCTAGATTCTTCAGGTCTCTAGCACATGTACAGATCTTGTGCATTCCTCTGAATTTGACTTTTTGGGTGAATATTATAATATAATCCTATAAATTATATGCACTCCATTAAGTCTATTCCCTTGCAAACCCTGTCTACAACACAATCCAAAGAAAATTCATGCTTCTTGTATCGTCCCTAAAATTCCCTACCATACACACAAATCTTGTAAACAGCCCCTTCTAAAATCCTATTATTGAGACATCCCATACTTCTCTCATGGTATTTGAACTCTCTTACAAAAAAAGTACCAATCAACTCAGCTTTGTTTGACTGTACTTGATGGGCAATTGTATAAACTATTTTAAACAAGAAAGAGAGGGATCTCATTCTCAAAAAGTTGACTTTTGATCCCTGGTTGAAAAAGAAGTACAAAGTTAGAGAATGGAAGCATGAGACTGAATAATATTTCAGTTTTTGATATTACTATGTAAACCAAGAGAGAGGCTTGGACAAAAGTAGTAGCTATAGCCGTGAAAGCAAATGGATGGATTCAAGATATATAAATGAATAAATTTATATAAATGATTATTTATATTTGTTCTTTCATTAGACCTCTAGTCTATAGTATTGAATTAATTATACATTATGCCTTTAAGGAATGAAATATTATCATTTATTCATGGAAGGTTTGTGTTGTAGTTGAGATATAAAGTCATCCCCCCTCAAGTCTCATGTGTCTGAAGGTGACTGGTCACAAGCGTAATACATTCATCAAGTTCATCTATGGATGAATGTACTTTTATGGGTTGAGGGCTATTTTAATGTTGGCCACTAACAGACATAACTTGCAGATATGTCCCCTTGCCCATTTTTCCTCACCTCTCACTCTTTGGTTTTTGGCTATCATGTGGTTCCTTGAAGCCAGCCAAACATGGGCTGACTTCACGAAATCATTGAGTCAAAACAAACCTTCCTCCTTGAGGTTGGAGGTATCAGGTATTTTGACCCAGGGATAGCAAAGTTTTTCAACATTTGGTACATTTATATAAAACATTTTTGCTTAGGCATGTGAAATCTTATTGTCTACCTAACTAGGAACTGGATTTATATTTAAAGGTAAATATCTTTGCAGAGTGCAGTGTGTTGAAATTACTAATTTTCAGAGTAGATATTTCAAAATTTACATGTATAATTGCAGAGCTCTTCATGCAAATAAAAATTTAGATTTTGCCCTGCTGGCAAAGGTATTTATGTATTTATCTATGCACACTCAATATGTATGCAAACATTTGGATTTACATATATACATATTTATTGTGTTTATTTACTTGTTGGTTTTATATAGCACATTATATGCATTTTGCTTTTTGTTTCATAAATACTGTTACACTTTATCCTTTTCAAATCTAGAGAAGGCATATTTGCCATTTGTTCAGATTAAGAAAATTCTATGAATATTCCATATATTGAGAATATGTAAAAGTGGCTTATTTAAAAAGATTATAAAATATCAAGTTCACCAAAACCTGTGAACCTTGTATTTTTTCTCAGAAATAATACTTAAAATATGTATTTAATACCAATACTGTATATTTTATAAAATTTTTGAGCAAAATAAGTTAAGAAATCTCTTAGTTCCAATATTATTCTCTATCAACTATACAAAAAACACAATGTGAAGGTAACAGAATAAACAGAAACAAAACCACTGTACATGTTATGTATGACTAGGCTTCTGTGCAGCATTTCCTACTGACATATGCTGCCTGGGATATGGAATGTGTCACAGCCATTTTGTACTAGATTCTTCTGACTACAAAGGCTTAGTGTTGTCATGATGCATATTTAGCTTCTAAGATTGATAGATTTCCTCAGTGAACAAATGTATGAGACTTTTTTTTCTTTTTTGAGTCAATGTTTTTCCTCAATGCCGTGAAGTAAATTAAAATAAAGTGCTTAAATCTACTGCTTAAGATAAAGAAGACCAAATCTCATTCTAATAAATATGAAATACAGCTAGTCATGTTCCTTTCACTCCAAAGAAATGCTACCACAAGGCTTTGCCAGTTAAGTCTAATATGTTGACATTTATTTTTGCTGCAATAAATGTTAGGATTACATTTTTGCATTAAATTCTGGCATTTTTAAAGATCACGATGACAAGTAATTTATTCCTCAAATCACTCTGGTTTGTTTTTACTTTTTGAATATGGATTTGGCCATGTGTCTCCGAGGCACAGTACAAAGCATATTTCATGTGTTTTGCAACCTATTAGTTTGATTTAAATCCACTTTTTCCATCTGGATTTATGCAAGCTTTCCTTGATGTTATTTGCTGTGAATTATTGCCCAGAAATAATCAGACTGAATCCAATTTTACACCGGTTGTGTGGCCCACCATGTCTGTCACTGTACAGCTTTAAGGTTTTATAGTTTATTTCAGTGAAGGCAATTCTTCAAATATTCTATATAACAACATATAATATGCTGCTTTGATACTCTTTTAAGAAATTTTTCCCCATCTTGCTTTATGGAATGGATATAATCACATATCTTAGAAACTAGTCATTACAGAAAAAGTAGAACAAGTTGTCACATAAAAGTAATGTTTTTTGCCTATCAATACAAAACCCTCAGGCAACAGTTTAGGTCCATCTAAATATGAATTATTGAAACCTCCACAAGGGGAAATTTAATAGCAAATATTGATGAATTATTATTGTATATTAAACATTTATTCCTTTTGGTAATAAAACAGCTTACAGAGTATTTATTTGAGTTGTAACATTTTCTTACCATAGCTTCTCAAGACTGATTCTGAGTGAAGAATGACATAGAACATTTTTCCATATAGGTAATTATCTAGACATTTCATACACAGAATGTTGTTTTTATATTTTTTTCTTTTCTGTCTTATTAGTAGATGCTTTTGTTCTATATCGTTCAGGGAAAAAGATTATCATTCATTTATGTTTAGTCATTAGGTTTACATTAACCTTAAAAATTCTTTACATGTGTACTGAGTACCAAATTACATTAGAAAGCTGAGTTGTTTTCAATATCCTATAAAATTCCAGAAGATTTTCATAAGTTACTTTACCTTAGTAAACATCTAAGTGGTTGTACATATCTACACATGCCTGATTTGCATTCTGAATGCTTCTGAGAAAGTTCAGTCTACTTTATAAACTAGAAATACCCAAATTAGTAATCTTCTTTCAAGAGGAATATAAAACTATTTATTGACCAATGTTCTCCAGCATTTACAATGAAGTACACAGCATATGCAATAGGATAGCATTCTAACTTTTATAGCTATTTTTCTGCTTTGTGCTAAAAGAGTAACCTGGACATTGGAAGTATTAAACATCATGTAAGAAACAAGGCGGAGTTGAGAAAAGTAGGTCAGTAATTTAGATTATGAGTTTGGTTACTCACTTATTCTAGCAGGTCCTAAGCTGTGAAAACACGTAGCCATGTAGTAGGTTTCCATGAGGCAAGTCAGATACCTGTGAATCCTGACTTTTGAACACAGATTTCATCTTACTACAGAGGAATGGATCATGAGGAATCTTTAATGCTTCTTTATCAAGTCTACTGAGCTAATTCAAACAAATCCAGGTTTTGACCCGTTACATTTTTCTAATGGGGAAATTGTTGATAGTGATATTATTTTTGTTTTCAGGAATTTTATAGTTAAATTACCACATTTGTGTGTCTAAAGACATAGATATAGGTTCTGATATGGCGGCCTTGAAAATACCTTGTTTAAACTGTCCAATTTACCACAGAATCATCTATTTAACTTTAGAAGTTATGGCTTCAGGCAAACTTTGGATTTAACTGAAAATGATTTATTTTTTATGTTGCTCAGAATGAGGGCATCTCAAGCATGGGATTATTACCAACAGATTTTCTTTGGTAAATTTAAAAATAATATGAAAAACATTTATGTAAGTATTTTATTTACACACACAAAAACAAAAAATCTCAGAATGGTTCCTAAGTATGTGAGCTAAAAAAGAGTTCTGACTGAGTTGGACTATGGACAATTTGCCCTACATTTAGAAAAATAGAGGCCTAAAATATCAGGCCATCAAATGTTCTTTTCTGGTAAAGGAAGCAACTACAAATGTTCTTTTCTGGTAAAGGAAGCAACTACAAAGCTTTTATTTGTTCAAAGTAATCAGTGCTACTGATGCAAAACAAATAAAACCCAACAACTCCCCCAAATTTTTTTTCAAAATCAACATAATGGAGGAGATTTTCATTAGATGGCTGTTTCACACTCATGAATGAAAAAGAATGACCCATATTTTACTTATCTATATTAACACACACACACACACACACACACACACACACACACACCAACTGAGCTTCATCATCGCAACACAAATACCAGATTTGTCTCTCTTCATAAAAACCAGTTATAAGAATTTGAGAACATCTCATATTTACCGATTTTCAGCATTAAGACAGCCTTATATGAATCTTTTCACTTCATGAGAAACATCAATTTTCCACCACTCTCTGTGGCACCAATTATTCATTCGGGATCAAAACATTAGCAAAGCCTTTAAGTTTCACAACAGAATCTTGTCTATGATTTTTTTTTTTTTTTTTTTTTTTTAACCAGGAATCTAACCTAGGACCTTGCACTTGCCAGGCAGGCCTTTGTGCCACTGAGCTATATCCTCAGAGTAAGTCTTCCATTATATTTTAGGCAGAAATGTGAAAGACTTGGGCATGGTCAAATGCTCCCTAATTTTGCTGTGTCTGAAATTCAGCAGACCTTCTTCAGTGACGTTTTTCTCACTTGTTATACATTTTTACCACTTTACACATTCTTTAAGTGGTGTTTAGTCGATTGGTTTTTCTTGGTTTTTATTTACTTTTTTACAAATTTGGTAGTTTTCATCTATTGTGGGTATGATCCACATAACATTGCTGGCTACTATTCCAGACAAAAATAAGACTTTTTAATTGCTTAGATGATGAGGTTGAAACCTGATGATCATTTAATTAATAAATAAAACTTAATGTTAGCAACTATGTAAAACGGGAGCAGTTTGACTATAAAAAAAAGAGAAAAATTGCCTATGAGGGAAAGGTAACAAAAAATTGTAGAAGCATAGCAAGTATAGGTGTTTTCAGTTTAAATTTCCTTTATATGGAAAAATTTGAACATAAACTATATGAAATATTTAGACACAAGACATAATTTTAATGATCAGAAGTAATTGGTGAATTACTTCTGAATTGGTCAATTTTCTGTGCAAAGTTTTAAACAAGATCACCTTCTGAGATGTTAAGTGGTGAAAGGAGCCAGGATTAAGAAGTGGAATGAAGATAATATCTGAAATTCTCAATGTAGTTGTAGACTACAATTTATCAGAAAAACGCAGTTAGATTGGTGGGAAATGTTTGAAGCATAGCAAAGTGAATTCAGGGCAGCACTGAAGATAGATTCAGGGTATCACTGATATAAATATTTTTCTGAAATCTCATAGCTAAGTTTGTAGGCACTTCCTGGAAGCACTGTAAACACTTAAATAGGAATTGACCTCTGTTAAATTAACTGAAATTATTTTTTTCTCCCCAATTTAAAAGAAATAAATTCATCAGTGTTTATTTTCTCTAATTACACAAGTACATTAGTTTGTTTCTGCATAAATTTCCATATAGATTTGCGAAGGGAAAACTGTGTGGAAGATCATGACTAGGTCAAACTTAGAGCAATTTTCTACATAGTGAACTCACATTGCCCTGAGAACCTTCGGTAATACTACTGACGGACACAAGTGAAACATTTGTTAACATTAATACGGCCGTAAATCTTCAATGTAAAACCATTCAAGTGTGTTCACAGTAATTGTTTATATTCTATGCAAAATTACAAATGGCAAGAGACAAAATAGTGATTACAGTTATACCTGTGATGCCTGGCAAGAGGACAACCTGGCAGTTGATAATTACAAAATTGCATTTCTTCTTGCTTGAGTCATTATGGACATGATATGGATGATATTTCTCAATGTCTGCATTAATTAGAAGTGAACAAATTTCCTAAGACCCTGTGATTGGATACAGTTGGCTCAAATTTGTCCAACTGTCACACTGATGCATGATATGAAATAAATCTGAGCCATCTAAATCTTTACCCCTGAGTTAGCACTCTTCTTGCATCCAGTGGTCTCAGCTGGTTTTCTTTTTTCTACCTTCAATTGACTCATTATAACTTGCTTTGGGTTTTTATATTCTCACCTCTGATGTTTCCTTTAGATCCTACTTCAAGTCCTACCATTTTTTCTGCCTTATAGATAATAAGTGGTGTGTAATTTGGAATAGCATCAACCAGTAGTTACTACAGCCTCAAAAACCTGAAAATAAGAGTTCCTTGAGATAGAAGCAAAAAACCTAATAGCATATAAGATCAGTCAGGTGCAATTAATCTTAATACAGCAGAGTTGCTGCTGGGAAGAAGTACATTTTTGACATGTAAAAGTGCCACAATTACAGGAATTTGATGGAAGAGAGCGGGACAAGTAAGTGATTTGGGCAGTTGTAAAAATAAAAACTATTAAAATGAAAGATTGATGTTAGAAATTCTTCTAATATCAATATTGTTTATTAACATTTGTTCCAGAAACTGTTCTAAGCATTGTATGAGATTTGGTCTATGGGATCATCACAATAGTCCTAAAAATAAATGATTTTCCTTTCTACTCTTATTTAGTAATAATAGGGATATAAGATTTGGGATGATGATTGAAGATTTCAAAATTCCAAAATCAAGAAGTGAATGAAGTAAGCTTAAATCCCAGAACCTATGGCTTCCTCATTTCTCAGCCTTGGTGAAATCAATTGTGGGAGGTTTGAAGAGAATTTTTTCTCACGATTTTCATACGCAGAAGTAAAATGGAAATATTTATGTTTTCTCATAACCTTGGTACAGGGATGAAATGAGCGATCATACCGGAAGAGCAGTTTGCTCAAATATTTCGTGCCTTAAACCTCACAATCTCTTGAATCACAAAATAAGCAAATATTACATGTTAGCATGGTGGTGATGTACTGGCAGTGTGAGAGTGTGCTCTGTGACCATACCGCAACTTTAGACAGTAGGGAGGATCATAGGGCTGGAAGACACATGTCAGAGGGTCACTGCGCTTCGCAGAAGAGGTTCCCAACCCGAGGTGGTGACTAATCAGATGACCCCCCACACGCACCCACTCTGCACAGAGAGCTGGAAGGGTCTGTGACTCCTGCCCCAGAAAAATAATACTCAGGATGCATCTGTAATATAGATCATGCAGTTGTGGTTGGCGAGCCACTCCCCTTCTCTCACCCAAACCTGAGCAATGCCCCTCAGCTACCTTCCACCACACACATCTTTGTCCTCAGGTGTGCTTTTTAGAGAAGAGTAGTGAGAAAGAGAGAAAAAGACCTCTAATCCTGCTCTGGAAAACTAACAAATCCTGAATCAGGATGCATGCATGCCAAACCTTCAGGGATGGCTTCCAATAAACCTTTTTTCACCTGGAGCTCATCAAAAGTTCATCCACATTGACTGTATGTCATACAGTCAATTATAACAGAGTGCACTATAGGAAAGTACAGTACACACAGTACAAAGTACAGTTCACAGCACAAACAGCTAACATGATTTAGCACTCTGGCAATCACATTGTTATTCATGCTCTGGAAGACCCAAAGTGAGACACCCTAGATCCATCACAACATTGTAAACTCTTAAACACAATTCCCTCAAAATTCCTGCATTTTCCTTTCCATGGGCACCAGTCTACTTACAATGCATGGGTAATTATCTGATTAAACTTTGCTGCTGTTTTCCTTATTCTCGTGTGCCAAGTCTATTTTTTTTGTTGTTGTTGTTATTTGTGTACAGGACCTAGAAATCTGTCAGGATCCCATTACTCACAATAATATCAGTAAAGTGTACTGCAAATATTTATTAAACAGAGATTTAAGAACACCACTCAAAAGTGAAGTCTGAAAACTAACAGACATGAGATTCACTAGTTTGGAACTGGGAATCTTTGGATGTTTTAGGACTGGGAAATCTGCTCTTGCTGCAGGCAACTGAGTTAGATAAAAATATCATAGGCAGTCATACAGGGCTAGGCCCTCAGAGGAGCCAGTGCAGAAGACAAGATGCCTTGCAACTGTGGGGGAAACAGCCACCTCCACTGTGGGCCAAACCTCAAGACAAAAGATAAAACAAATGCACCCACTACCTCCCTAAGGATAAACATCAGGAGTTGATATTCTAAATAGGTCTCTATCACCCAGAGGGTGCCAGCAAGGGGCATTAAACCAAAACCTTGTAGGAAAAGCCCCTGTTCTGTATTCATGCCTAGTGGCTACTTGACTTGTTTGCCTATTTGATCCCAATTGAATTAATTTTACCTAAGCAATTATACTCATAATCTTACTGGTTGACCATAGTTTTGTCCTACCTCATGCCCATCTAGAGATTTCCCATTTTTCCCACTTTGGACCCACCTTACCTTGTGGATTTGCTCAATAGAAATCCAAAAAGAAGTCATGGTCCTTGGCAACCCATTTGGGACCCCTTCTGTCTCTCTGTCAGGCAGAAGCTTTCCTTCACCTAATAAATATATTCTCCTCTTAACCTCTGTTGTTCTAAAAATTCATTGTTCACATTTTTAGAGAGCAGAAACTCACATAGATAGCTAGCAGGCTGGGAGTTTCTTTCCCCTATATCAGTCTTGGTTTCAGGGAGGAGGAAGCATGGATCTCTCTGGGTACATAATGGTCCCATAGTGGAAATCTTAATGTACAGGTTCTAAAACATAGTCTTTTCACAGGTGAAAGGGGACAATCTGCAAATGAAAAGGGAAGGGCCCAGTCCTTTTGCATGTGAAAGGGAGTTGACAAGGATTATCGTGCTCTGGGAAGAGTGAGAAGCATAAAATCAATTCCTGGCCTTGTCCTGAAGTTGCAGTTATCATTTTTAAAATTATGATATTTCCTTGTCAACTTTCTGCCTATTTTTTAAATTTCTTCTACCTCAAGAGTAGTGGTCAGACTAACAGACAGGGACCAGAAACTGGGAAGAAGGACAGACCGATGATTCTGAAACATGAAAATAGGTTACCAAATATCCGCCAGTCTAGAGTCTGGTTTGTGTAACCTGGTAACTAATGAAGCATGGAACAGTCATCACTGTGACCATTAACAGTTCTACCTAAGGACAAGCTCTTTCTCTCTTCTAAATATACCTAACTTATAAATGACATAATCCTCTACTGGATGCACTGACACTTCCCTCTAGGACTGTCAAAAAGCCATAAAATTAGCTGTGAATGAATTATTATATATTTTCTGTCAGTGCTCTTTAGATGTATGGGAATTAAGCTAACCTCACTTTGCTTTCTAATGCTTTCAGTCTTTATGAGGCAAGCTGCATAGTCTCGATTAGTATGAAAACTTTAGCTTGAATTATTTGGTTTCATTTCATCCCTTGCTAGTTATTAAATTATTTGAAAGGAATTAGATACTGAGATTACTTATGAGTACAAAGGCAAAGGAAATATTTAGTCCAATGCTGTCCAACTGTTTTTGACTCGTGGTGCACATGGAGACTTTTATATGGTACTTGGAATAAGCTGTCAAGGTTTCACTGGCTTTGTGACTACAGGCAATAATAATACATGGTTGGATAGAGGCAGGAGATTAGGGCATGGTGAACTGGCTGTGCAAGTGGGCTGGACCTGTCAGTCACAGCCAGGACACATGCACTAAACAGCTACTGAGCCTACATCTGATGCCACCCAGAGAATCCTATCTTAATTTGACACAAAATCAAACAGGTCTTTGATAGGACAACATAGATCTGGTATCAGAATAGGGGTATACAAAAAGAATAGTCATTGCCCTCGAGGGGAAGGCCTTCTTTCTTTTGCCTTGGCCCACTCTATGTGTAGGGCTTGTTTTCTTTTTCCCATGTTCACTCTTCAGAGCACTTCTTTTCAAGAATATGCCTTCTCCATACTGTTATCTTTAAGAAATTAAAGACCTCTAAATTTTTCCTTCTTTTGCCCAATACTTTGAATAGGACAAAAGCCTGGAAAGAGTAACAAGATTATTGTGTAGATAAGTTTATTTCCTTAACAAGGAAAGGGCCTGAGATAAAGTTGGGTAACCAGACCTATTAGTAACCATTAAAAGAATAGACAGGAACTAGGACTTTGGATCAAGAATGAACTTTCTCAGGCAACATCACATGCAGCTCCTCCTACTAACATCCTGAGTTTAACATCCACAAACATAAAATGTAAAATAATCAGGATTTTTCCCCTCTACTAGCCTTGTTTTATTTAAACACTAGATGCTAGAGGACTGGGATAGAAAGCTTGAGTTCTAGTTAGTCATTTTAAATCTTCAGAGCCACAGATGTGTCGAGTGGGAGAAGTGGCCTAGACAATTGATCAGTTCCTGTGTATTGCTTCTCTACAAGTAGGTCTGGGTCAGAGGGCCACGTGGCCACCCAGCTGCGACCGCTCCTGGAAATCCAGAGCTACTCTTCTTATTTCCAATTAAAACCGTCCTAACATCCTCCTTTGCTTTGCAACTTTATTCCTCTTATGTTCCTGGAACTACAAAATCAGTTCATATGGTAATGGTGGTCCTGACTCAGTGTTTACTGACCTCTGGAGCAGCAGCAGTATTTATTAAAAAGAGACTTGAGTGAGTTTAAATGCCTTAGACAGGCCAGGTCCTTACCATGAAATTTCTACAAATATGTTTTTATTTTATTAAAAATGGACGTAACTTTGTGTTAAATGCCATTTTTCTGTTGATTAAAAAAAAATCTATGTTCCAATTAAATCATTTACTTCTGCCTCAAAAGATCCACTTAAATGATTTCAGCATATGTCTAGGGAGCTAATTTCTGTCCTAGCTCAATGGAAAAATCTACTTAAGAAGTTTACCTTTATGGCTGAAGGAAGCCGGCTTTATTCTAATATCAAAACTAAACAGAAGAACATAAGAAGAAAGTTCACACATCTATGTTTTATGTAGAGAGGTACAAAACCCTCAATCTCATGCTTGCTACACTGGGTTTTCTAGGACAAGTTCTTTAACAATTGGGGAAGATCCTTTACAGGGTTTAATTACCTGCAGGCAATCTTTCTCACTTGTTTTGCTCTCCTGGCCTCATTCATTCTTTTTTTTCAAGTGGGTCAGGAGGTAATGGCTGAACTTCTAGTGCCCACTATGAAACTGTGAAAAAGCAAAATAGTAAAATAAAGAAGATATTCAGTCACATTGATGTGATTAATATTTTGGGTATGCCTCTTAGGTACCAGACTATTATTTTGATATGATTAGATATTATATTATACCACGTTCGGGGATTTTGCAATGATAAAAAAGACAAAATTTCTTATCCACAGTGAATGACATTATACTGATGATCTATGGACAAGAGAAGACAATAAATAATTGGTGCAGTGTCTTAGGAATAAATACCAAGTACAGCGTTTAAAACAAGGTCAAAAAGTAGAGCTGCCTGGAAGGAGGAGGCGACTTTAGATAAGTTTGCCATAAACGGCTCACTGAGGACAGAACTGAAGCCATGTCAGGAGGAACCCTGGGGACACCAAGGGCAGGAACATTTCAGAAAGAGGAAACAGGTCCATGGGCCTGAGACAAGGCTGAGCTCGGCGTATTTGTGAAGCTTTAAAAGGACTGTGCAGCTGGAGAGAGAAAACAGGGTGAAGAGTTATAGAATTAAAGTCCAAGGAATTAGATTTTGTAAAATCTGGTAGATCGCAGTAAAGTACTGACTTTGAATCCGCGAAAAGCTGTGAGAGGGATTTGAGCATGAGCGGCTTGTCTTGACTCAGGAATTAACGTGATTTCTCTACATCCTGTAATGAGGACGAGGGCAAAGACAAAAACTGGGAGAGCAGTTGGGGATCATCATGAGGAAACAATTCAGATAGATTCATAGAAGTTTGCTGCTGCATACTATATAGTGCTGGTGAGAAATGGTCAGATTCCGGCTCTGCGCTGCCTAAGTATAAACACTCTGTGGACAGTTGTGTTTTAGCCTGTGAAGCTTTAGAGTGAGGTCTGTGGGGAGGCACACAGTGAAGAGCATTGTGTCCTATAGAAGGTCAATGCTGGCAGCCTGCAGGAGACCAACAAAGAGCAGGTTATAGGCAGAAAGCCTTTTAAAAATTTAAAGAGAGAGACTTTGCACACTTCAACATTTAGAGCACAAAAAAGTGAAGAAGAAGCCACAAAAGAAATCAAGGAGGCATATCCAGTGTGGTAAGAGGAAAACTAGGCATTTCAGTAGGCTCAGTGAGAAGCAGGCAGAAAACCGGGGGACTGCCACGTTTTCTCAATTTAGATGATATCTAGGATGTGGCTGCTCCATGAAGCGACTTGTTACTCCCTGCAGAACTTTGGACAAGAACAGTTACAGAAAAGTAGGAAAATAAAGGCTCAAATAAGATGACCCTCAAGAATGCAGAGAAATGAATCGCAAGTAGCCAATATAGAAAAATATATATTTCACAGTGTGTTTTGCTACAAAGGAACGAGAAAAATGGTGTAAGAATAGAGAGGCGATGTATACCCAGGAGAGATTCTTCACAGGGAGATTTGAATGCTGGTGTCCTTGATCTGTAAAATACCAGGGAGTTTTCCTGTGGCAAATCTGAGTGGCAGGAAAGGATGGAAGGAATTAGAAAATCGCAGAGTTGCTCTTAGCCAGCATCACAAATTATTCGAAAGAATAGAACACGTACTTCAGCATATGGAAGAACCTCACAGGTGCATGAGGACATGGGAGCTTTGGAGGCTTCTTTACTTCATCTGTAGTTTTCACAGGCATACATGAAACAGCGATTTAGTTCGGAGAGAAAACGGGAGAAAAAGATATTAGAGATTTGAAGTAAGAGGAGAGTAGATAAAATTATAATCTAAAGACAAGGAAAAACTGGAACTAGATAGTGCAATTGCCAGGAAGCACCAAAACTTTCTAGAGGTAAGTAACTATAATTCTATAGTATCGTGCATGTTTGTTTCCTTCACATAAATTCTTATTTTCAGTTTTGCAAATACAGAATATGAAGGGTCAGATTTTGGTTTTATAATATATTGGTTATGCTATGATGATAATTTTCAAGCTGTCCACATCTGGACTTAATTTTTTTGGCAATATAAAGCTCCAATTTGTCCAAAATACTATATTTCAGGGCTCTGTGGATAGAATTAGAGTACATTTTAAACTTCCAAACACATAATATAGGTGCAGAAAATTAGAATAGCACCCAATTAAAACATGAACCTCCTACTTAGGAAATTCCAAAAAATCAGCCATAAACTATTGGAACAGAAAATATTCTAATTAGGACAATTCTATCTCTCTACATCTATCTCATCTCTATCTCTATTTTTAAATTTATAATTATAATTCCTGCCTGTCTTTGCAAAACCGTAGTGGCTTTCAAGTGGGAAATATATTTAAATGCTACATTAAAGTTAAATTATGTTATGTGTTCAAATCTATGTGCACAACCAGTAACTTGAGTGATGCTGAGAATACTTCTGCACAGTAGCCTGGAGGCAGACTTTAAGGTTTGCAGCTCAGCCAGCAGAGGGACTGTGACAATGGTGAAAGTTAGTTATGTTAAAAAAAAAAGTACCTATTGTTTGAAAAAAGAGGAAATACCTAAACAATTTTGTTATCAGCTATAACTATTATAATGATTAATTCTTTCTTATTCCATTTTGAAACAGGGGGTTGTCAGAAGTTTAAGCATGATACCTCCTTCATGGGAGAGGTAGCTGAAAGTAAAACTCACCAACACTTTTGATTAAAGGGCCAGAAAAAGAGCTGTGCAATAGCAGAAACTTTGGAACATATGCACAGAAAAGATTAGACAGAGCAATTTCTATATACAGTGTATGGAAATACTCACTGAACTGAAAAACTTCAATCCTTGTTCATAACTTTTTTGCAAAAAACATTCAAAATTGGGTACCAGGTGTGACTGTGATCAATGAAACAGTTCGAGAAATTCTCTATGGCTCCTGAACAAATGAAAAGGCACAGAAACATTTCACCTTCCCAGACTGATGGAAAGGATCGCGTTACTCTATGATTCCCTTCACGTTAATCAGTCCTAGCTTAGTGTCTGTTGTTAGTAAGCCTCCTTTGCACACAACAGTTTTGATGTAAAACAGCGGGCATTTAGTCATATGTAACACCAGCAAACTGCAACTGGAGCAAAGCAAGAGCCACAGCAAGACCGTAACAGATATTACAGGTCTCCTACGACAGCTAGAGAAACTTAAGAGAGAAATAAGTGACGGAAATTGTCGCTAAAGGAAGCAGAGCGCTGCTAGAATATGCACGCACATTTCTTAGTTTCCACTAGCCACTGCTTTAGGCGTTAGTATCTTTACAGTAATTATCTTCCTCTGTTTCTTAAGTCACATGACAAAGCAAGGTCAGGAATTGAAACTGTATACCTAGCACCAGTACAACAATTAGCAGGTGCTGCTTATTGGGAGGTACTTTTTAACTTTCCAGATAAAATTACTTCTTTGCTCACCTTGCTTTGGATTTTTCTACAATGGCCAATTTGTCTTAATAGGGTGTTCTGTAAACACTAGGTGAACACGAGTGTTTGTGGAAAGGAGGTGATCAGTGACCACTATGCCAAGTAGAATTCAATAGTTGCAACAAGCCTACAATCTTGTCCAACCTTCCATTTCCCAAGGAGATTCTTTTCATTATGTTCTCAGCTACATCTGAGAGAAAAACAAGACAAATGTGCCTTGATCTGGGCTGGGCAGTGTACTAACCATCCTCCTCGTCTGGGACACTGCAAGACTAAAGGTTGAAATATGACCCCTTTCAAGTTTATAGTTTGAAGTAAAAATTTTAAACACATAAATATGGACCTTATTTGGAAAGACATTTTTGAAAATGTAATTATTCAAGATGAGATTATACTGGAGTAAAGTAGCCTTCTGACCCAATATAACTGATTTCCTTTCAAAAGAGGGACATTTACATGCAGGCACAAATAGACAAAAATTGTCCTAAAGAAATCTAGGGAGAAAATGCCCATACAGAAGCCATAAATTGAAACAAATCTTTTCCCACCCATCCCTCAGAAGGAACCAACTCTATACCTTGACCTTATACTTTTAGCTCTCAAGTTGTGAAACAATAAATTTCTGTTATGTAAGTCACTTATTTTATTACTCTAGCCCTAGAAAACTAATACAAAGAATTTCTTTTAATTTCATATCATAGCTGGATCTTTTGGTCCAAGTTGAGGATCTTATGATGGGTATACCCTGAAAACATTATGAATCAAAACATTTCAATCACTCCAATCTAATCTCCACATCCACAGTTATTTTTTTAATGTATCTATATTTTGTCAGCCTCATTCATGGTCTCTTGGAAATCAACTGCAAGATTCAACTTAAGTCTAACAGTATTATTTGAATAAGTCACCTTCTAAGTTCTGTGTATCATGTGAATCCATTTTTGCCAGGTTTAATTTTAATTACTCTCTGTAACTCAAAAGACTTCCCATTTTTTTCTCTTAAATTCTCTTTGTTTTCCTTTAAATCATGTATATAAAATTGCCTAGTCTTCTCTGACAGCATCTCTTTCTTTCATCAAAATGCAAATAATAAATCTCTCTCTCTCTCTCTCTCTCTCTCTCTCATACTTTACCAAACGTTTACATTGTCAGCAATGAAATTATTCTATCCTCCAATGACTGGCCTACCATCTGATTCACAAAACAATGTTATAACATTTCATGTTTAAAATAAGATATTTTAATGCTTTTTTCCTGTACAAACTTTCATGTGAGTCACAATTAACTAAGTTGTGTTTCAATAATGACTAAAGAAACCAAATGCTTCCTTGCAAAAATATTTACTTTTCCTCTTTCTACATGCCTGACACTGAGAAATGTGTTGGTGTATTAATATATGACCAAGTACTGAATACTGAATTATTCCATTATAGTTGTAGAGGAGTAAAAATAATCATTATTAGTCTCACCGAGCAAACAAATGTTTTGCTTAGAGTGAAACATAACAGTAGCAGTCAAAATTCCTTAAGTGGAAGGGGTCATCTGGCCTCACAGAACCATTATAAGCATCTCTAAAAGTACAATTGTACTATGAATATGCAGGGAAAGATAAATGGAAATGTTGTTTAAAGAGAAAACTACAGAGCATTATTACACTAGTCTTACCTCTTAAAATAAATACAGGGGATTTGCGAGGATGCAGAAATCTTAGAATGATAGTCACGATTTCAATCACTATTTTTGTTTCCTGCTTTTTCCTTGTTTTTCCACTTTCAATTCTTTGCATTATTCTCCAACATTTTATCATTTACTAATAAATGAGTTCACCTTGGGAGAATAGATGAGTAGATAGATAAATAATATTCTATTTCTTTTTACCTGCCCCTCCTCTCTCCCATCTCCCTGATCGTAAGAATAACACCCTAACCTTTCAAAGAACCAACATTTTGATTCATTGATCTGTGTATTGCTTTTTATATCTCAATTAATTGATTTCTACTGATTATTATAATCTCTTTCCTTCTATTAGTTTCAGATTTTCAGTTTCCTTCTATTAGTTTCTAGGACCTTGAGATGCATCATGACATTATTTATTTGAGATCACTATATTCTTCTTATGTTTGTATTTGTAGCTATAAGCTTCCATTTTTAGATATGCCTACATTGTGCACTATGGGTATTGATATCTTAAGGATGCATTTTTTTTTATTTGGAGAATTTTATAAAATTGGACTGAAAGGATATATAGACATCAATATCTATAGCAGGGGACTATAATATACCCCCCAAACACAATTAGACAGGTCAACTAGACAAAAAATTATCAAGTAAATATCAGAGTCAAATCACACCATTAAACAAAGATACACACAAAAAAATCCACTGAATACTTCATCCAACAACAGAATGCATATTTTTCTTAACAGCACACATCATTCTTTCACAACAGATCATATCTTAGCCCATAAAGTGCACTTTAATAAATAGAAAAGAACAAAAATAATCCTCTGCCTACTATCAGGTAATAGTGGAATGAGGGTAAAATCAACAGCAAAAGAAGTCACAGAAAGTATGCCAATATATGGAAATTAAATAACACATTACTAAACTATAAACATACAACAGAGTAAATCAGGAAAGAAACCAATTTCTTTATTATTTTCATAACACATTTTTCTCCTTGGAATATATCATCCTGACATCGTCTCAAGACAAAACAAAGAAATGTTGACTCATATATAAGTCAGGGAGTAAATGCTAACAAAAGATATTGGTATAGTAGTGAATATAATAAGATCTGCACCCAAAATCTACTAAATGTTTACTATGTGTCCAGTACATTACTAACACTTTTCAGGAATGATAGCGGATCTTCATATATTAGCATAAAGAAAAGTACACATCACAGGCAGCTGCAGCCTCATTTCTGTGAATTAGATTCTCTTTTCTGGATACGATGATGAATGAAGAATCAGATCATTATTGTGGGTGGATGAAACGGTGAACACAGCTTCCAAGCATGTGAATCTCGCAGCCTGCGTGCTTGAGAGGCAGCTAGACACAGCCCGGCTTGCCTTGTTCTCTGCGCTGTAAGATGACCTGATTGCTTCCTCAAAAAGTCCTGGGCCTATGGGTCCTAACCAAGAAAAATGCATTTTCTCCAGATACAAATTTCTTTCCCTCTCCAGCTTGTCTGCTCGGCTGACGATTGTCCTTGATGGGGGTGTTAATAGGCCTCTCTAGCCTGAAGGCAATTTGGCTTTTTCATAGTCAATAGACTAAAAATTTTGAAAGGAAAGTATAGCCTGAAACTCACTTAAACATGTCCCTACTTTTCCCTGTCTCCGGGCAACCTTCTCTGAAGAATAAGTCCTTTTTTCCCATTGTATACCTCCATGCCACTCTCTTTTTTTACTAGCAACTTATTTATTTTATGTTCTCACTTTCACAAGTCTCCTATCCTAGAATAACCCTGTACCTTCCTGGCTGCTCTCTACCTTCTGGTAATGCATTTTAACTCTCTAGGAGGAGCCTCTTTGAATAGATGGTTTAGTCTGACTGTCTTAATTCCCTAGATGTTGCATTATATCTTGTAGCACTCACAATTTTGACCTTTTGACTCTCTTGAAAGGATTATTAGTAATTTCATTAATTTGGCAATTCACTAAAATCTTACTGAACATATTGCATTTTCTTTGTTGTAAGCAATAGGTACACTGTGATGAGTCAAAAATGTATAGAGTGTGATTGTGTGTTTGCTCATATGCATAACTGGATGCACAGAAAATGTCATGAAAATCAACATGAATTTCAGTTAGTACTATATACCAACTGCCTATTAATATCTGCCAGCTAGCAGGCCAAAACTCACCTGCTTTTATAAATAAAGGATATTTTTCCCCTTCAAGTGGGGGCAGTTTCACCTGAAAAGACATTTAACAACATCTGATATATTTTGGATTGTCACAGAGCCTGTTCTGTGCTACTGCACAATGAGTGGGAATACTAGTGATATTGCAAAATAGCCTAAAGTACATGGGATAGCCTCGCAGTATCAGTAACTGTCCAGCCTAAACCACGAGTAATGCAGAGGTTGCCTTTGTCCATTTATGCACAACCATTCTCATTGATTTCCCTATGTTCCCTTGCTGCATTTGACCCACCAAGAGAGTAGCTGCAACGAAGGTCACCTGGTCTGCGGAGCCTACCATGGTTAAGTTCTGAATCTTTACAGGAGAATGTACTGGCCTTTTATATACACTGAGATTTCAAATGAAAGTAAGATATTATAACAGAAATATAGGTCTAAGATAAAGCAATAATTATCAAGGAGTGATTTTATGATTAAATACAACTTAAGTGAAGACCTAAAAATTGACTACGAGTTGACAAAGGAGAACAAAAAGAAAGAAGAACCCATCACGGGAAATTTTCTGTGCCGGGTTTGACACAGAAAATAGCACGAACTATTCTTTCAGTTTGACTGCAAGGGAGATGGCAGAAGAGTAGCACAGGTGAGAAGAGACTAGAAAATCAGACGATGTTCATCCCAGGAAGGACTCTTGATGTTTTTGCATGTGGTGAGAAGTGACTGGTTTTCCATCATGATGGTGCACCTTATGATCTTCAGCTTTAAAAGCATCTGCTAGGTACAGTTTCAATAATGGAACGCAATAGGAAAACATGAGAACCATTCTACTTTGAGGGTGAGAATGTATCTTACAGGATACATTCTGTAAGAAATTAAGGACCTTAGGTGGTGGGTATAACAAGGGGTTGGCAAAAAACATGCAAGAAGTCTGTAGTGGCCTGAGCAGAGATGGAGGATGATGTAGTGTCTGTGTGTTTGAGTGGCAGCGTGCAGTAGCCTCAAGGATCATTGTAAGAGCACAAGCGAGGAGGCCCAGGCATAAGATGCTGTTGCTGCCCTGAAAGCTCTTTTGAAGTGCAAAACACTTTCACTTTATCTCATAGCATGGCATGTTTTCCCACTGATTCGGAATTTTTTTTTTAAGGAAGAAAAGGTTTATTCAGCTTACAGTGTGGGGAGGTTTCAGTCTATAATCAGCTGGCCCCAAGGTAGGTGGCGAGACACAGGGGCAACACTTCATGGTAGCACAAGACAGCAAAAGCAGCAAGAGCAAAAGGGGGGAAGTAATCAGCCTCTTTCTCTCCCTTACATTGTATGCAAATTTTGTTGTTCTGGAAGCTTGCTCACTTGTATGTCTAAATCTTTTCTCCTGTTAGGAAAATTTCTGCTATGATTTCTATAAAAATATTACAAATTCCATATGATAATCCTGTAGATTTTCTCCAACTGCAATTAGCCTTGCATTGGCCTTTTTAGTGTCATCTTGTAGGTAGTCACTGTTATTTTATTTTTCTCTCATCCACCTCCTCCCTGCTTTGCTTTCGCTGAGTAATTCTTCATCTTTTTTTTTTTTTTACTTTTTTTTATTTTAAAGACAAAAGAATGTAGACATACAAACCAGAATAACACAAAAAAACGATACAGGAAATACAAAATTATAGAGAAGATAGTAGGAAATTAGCACTGATGCTGTATCACCTAACATCACCTTCACATTAGTTACTCAGTTATACAGATGATGGCTCGTTCGATTAATCAATTTTCTCCACCCTCATCTCCATTGTTCTATCACCCAGTCAGTCATCTTCCCCCTGATAATAACTGTACTTTTGGGTTTATTTACTCCCTCGGACTCTCACCTTGAGAAGAGACATGGCTGCTTCAAATTATGCTGTAACATATATGGGTGTACACAAATTGCTATGGCAGGAGGTTGAAAAACACCCATGCTCAAAGACAGTAGACAGGCAGGGAACCAAGTTCACTATGGTCAAGCCCCTGTTGATAAGCCCTCAAGGCCATCGGGGGTCCAGTCAAGTTGGCAGGGTTACCCAGCAAGCCACCAGGTTTTGCCTCGATATATCGCATCCAGGGGTCCAGTTGAGTCCACAGGGTCACCCAGTCACCACCGGGCTCTGCCAGGGGCAGGGTCGAGTCCACAGGGTCGCCTCCAGTGGACCACCTGGCTCTGCCCCATGCCCGCACTGCTGGGGGCTGGGTCAGGTCCATGGGTTCAGGGTACACATTTCTCTCCTTCCTGTCTTTCTCATGTTGCTGTATTCCAGTGTCTGGGTGGCAATCTTTCTCTGCTGCTTACCCGGTCGCCATCTTCTGACTCGGATTTTAAGTCATGTTCCAGGAAGAATTTTATTAAAGAATAGGTGAGAAATGCTAACAACATGTCTTATTGTGCCATTTAAAAGTTTGTCACATCAACTTGGAAAGAGGGTGGTAAATCCATTCTTTATTTTTCTGGATTTAATTAAGGTGGCCGTATATCCCATCCCAATAGCCAGAGAGGAAGAGAGAAATGTTTCAACTCCAGCAGGCTTTTGGGTAGCAAAACAAGGAAAATCATTCCCTCCTCTGTGTTTTAGCTCATCTGATTTTATGATACCTGCCTACATTGATGAGGGCAACTTGCTTTAACAAGTCTACTCACTTACATGCAAATCTTACCCAGAAGTATCCACATACATAGACCCAAAAATGCTATTTAATGCAGGCATTCCATGGCCAGCCAAATCGACTAATAAAACTATCACATTGCAACTTAGTTTATTTAAGGATAAGGAAAAAATTCCATGACAAGTAATGGACATTGTTTTTCATCTTGGCAACTGTGCATACACATGTGGGCTTATAGTTCTTCAAAGGCATGCATTTCTCTAATTTGGGGTCTTAAATAGAGCAGGAAGAAGAGGATGAAGGAGGAAGAGAAGGAGAAAGGGGTTTAATTACTCTGAGTCATTTGTTAATAAATAGGAGTTATCCTTGGTGAGACTAAAAGGGGAAAATCTGAATCTTTTCATTTGATTCTCTGACCTGAATGTACTTGGTCTCTTTGCTGCACAGAGTAAAAATTCAATTTAGTTCACACATTCTATCTGTGGAAACTGGCCTCTCATCTCAATCACTTATCAATATTATTGACTTCTCTGTGTATTCTGAATTCATTGGCATCGAGAAGATATTATCTTCTCATTTCCGTCCAATTATTGGCCTCATTAGAAAATTTTCTATCAGGCCCTTCCCAAGAATCATTAGATATTTTTTCACCTAAAATCATTCTTTATATTTTGTCCATTTCTGTGTTTCCTAGATATGTACTGTCTCTTTCAGATAAAATATCCAGGTACATCTTTATTTGAAATTCCAGGAAAATATAAACTTAGAAAATTTTAAAACGAAGAGTAAAGCAAGCATTGAATATCATAAAGATAAACAATACACCCAGCCTTTCCAAGTAAGAATCCCCAAATTTTCAAGGGACTCACCAAAATCCTGCCTTCAAACCAGAGGAGTAATCTTTCAGTCATCAGTATGTCAATGATGTCTTCAAAATGTAAAAGTTATAGGCAATCTATTTACATTACTGACTTGTACTTACTGTTTAAAGATAAATGTGCTGTCCTCTATTTCAGGGTAACTCTAATCTCCTGGTCTTAACACATACTTTAGAAAGTCAGAAAATCATTTCTTCATTAGCAGATAAAAATTTTATCATACCAAGGCTGTATAAATCTCACTGGATGCATAGGAAACTATCTTTAAATTATTTTCTTTGGTTTATTTAAAACTTATCTTGACTAAAAATATTATCATGACTGTACACAATTTATAGGCTTCCGTGTCTTTCCTGGATTCACAAAGCTTCCTAGTAGTAATTCTCCTGGAAATAACCAGGAAATAGTTGGTGGTAGCTCACAGAAATGACTGGGGCCTAAGCAAGAGAAACTAGGTCTCTGTTGATTTCCTTATGCTACACAGACTACTTAGAAAATCTCAGAGCACGATTAAGTGCCTTAAGACTGCCACAGCCTAGATCTTCTCTACAAAAGGCTTTTATTTCTCCCCTCACTTCTCCGTCTCCTGCTTGCTGTCTTCCTCTTTGTTTCTCTGTTTTATATCTCTCTCTGTCTCTGTCTCTCTGTCTCTCTCTCTCTCGCACATACACACACACACACATACATACAAATTACTGTGGTCCACTGTATTATTTCTTGAAGAATCATGGTCATCAGGTATACTCCTTTTTATATAAAAATAATTCACGGCCATTATAGGGAAATTTAAGGAATAAAACTAACTCTGAAAAGAACTGGTGAATTTCATATAAACTTATCAAATTAGGTAATGCCCTCTAATGTGAATATATATGTATGTATATATATACACACACACACACACTGTTTCATTTTGTCTTTTCTTTTCACTTTCCCTTCGTTGGTCAGTTCTTTTTTTTTCATTGGTACCAGGAATCAAACTCAGGACCTTGCACTTGCCAGACAGGTGCTTATGCCACTGAGCTACATCCCCAGCCCCCAGGCATCAGGTTGTGTGTGCTTTTCTTCTAACTTCCAATAGCAACATGGAGCACATTATGTAGATCAATTTATTTTTTAATTTGAGGACTATTGAAATATAATTTGTTGATATCATACTACATTTTTCATTTTTTATAGTAATTTAATTTTTAACTGAAATACAATCCCCATAACCTTATAGTCGCCATTTTCAGTGGTTTAATTCAGTAATATTTAACGTGATCACTGTATAGTGCAACCAACACTGCTACGCCATTCCACACCATTTCCGTTAGTCCCAGCAGAGAAGGCTGTACTATTAATAGTCAGTCTCAGTTCTGCTCCCCTTCCCCCGGCACCTCAGCCTACCTTTTGTTACAAATAAGCCTACTTTTTGTTTCTAATGAGTCAATTAAACAAGTAATTGTGTAAACAAAAATTTTAGGTAATTTCAAAGGGGAGAATATCTGGCAAGGCTCCTGGAAAACACAAAGTTGAACTGTAATAAAGAGCAAATAACAGAATAATTAGCAAAGAAATCCTTCTTACATTGCATATTAGACGTTATAAACACAAGGGAACCTGGAAAGACAATTGATCATTGCAGACCGAGGCAGTCAGTGAGGGATTTTTGAAAAAGACAGGATATCAGTCATTGTAACGGATACGTGGGTTTGAGCTGAAGACAAAATGGAAGCAGCTTTCCTAACTGAAATGCTATGACAGCAGGTCTGGAACCCAGGGGGAATTAGATAGGTTACGTTCAAATCTTTACTAGATCACGTACTGGAGTTTGCGCCACTATATTTTTAAATTGCAGCCCTCCATTTTGTAAAGGGATT
Source organism: Dinomys branickii (assembly GCA_004027595.1). Lineage (NCBI taxonomy): Eukaryota > Metazoa > Chordata > Mammalia > Rodentia > Dinomyidae > Dinomys > Dinomys branickii. The sequence goes on from PVLD010008663.1 coordinate 45,272, forward strand.
ATTACAGAGCCTCGTTTGCCTTCATGTAGATTAAATTAAATAAATTTAGAAAGCATGCTCCAGTTTCAGAAGTATTCACTCTTCTATTATCAATTTATAATGAGTTGTAGATATTGGAAAGGAGCGTCAGGGAATAAATTTAAGAACAGTTGGGCTAATGTGCAAAAGGCTAACTGACCTGACAGAGGAATGACCTGATCAATTTAGAAAACCCGGATGATTTTCCTTCAATTGACATTAACCTGAACAGAGACATAACATAGAAAGTTCAGGTCTTAGATGTGATGGCAACTGTAGGGCTTTGGTTTACCCAGCAGTTATAAAATTGGATTAATTTATTTCTAAGTTACATTCTGGTTATCTATTAGGAAAATCCCTAGCAATAGAAAATATTTATTGAATACCCATAACATGTAGATACTCCATGAAGAACTATATGTGGATTATCTCATTTAATCATCAGAATAACCTTTCAAAGCAGATGCTATTATTACTCTGTAGTATCACCAACATGTGTAAGCACCAGTTAGGTTAAAAATGTACAAACATATAAGTTTTAGACAGGTGAATAAGTATTTCATAGAAATCTTGTTTAAAATCTTAACTTTTGAACCTGAACTTTTATCTTCCACAGTGTAATGAGATTTTATGTCATTAATCATTCTTTGCTACAAAAAAAAAAAACATTTTCCTAATATTTTCTCTGTCTCTCTCTCTCTTTTTTTTTTTTTTTTTGGTACCTGGAATCAAACTCAGGACTTTACACTTGCCAGTCAGGCACTTATGCCACTGAGCTGTAGCCCCAGCCCAGGTATTCTCTTAAAGAGGGGAACAGTCATTCTAATTTGCTAGTGAATTTATGTTTTGTAACAAATATAAAGTTTAGTGTGTGCTCCTTGTGTATGCTCAAACATTTTTTCTGTGTATCTTATCTATGAAGGCCAAGACAATGGCAAGATTCTCCTATTTATCAAATTTTTCTGTGCCTCAGAAAATCTAATGGACTTCTCTAAAGAGGGAGAAATCAATTATACAGCCAGTAATCTATATCCCTGGGTCATTCTTCACAACAGATTTCCCTTTAGCAGTGAGGTATACATTTTACAATTACATACAATTCTTTTACTTTAAAGAGAGAAAGGGATAAACATAACAATGAAACAGAGTTTTAAAACAGGTCAGGAAGACAGTTACATTAGCTGATACACTGAGTATTGTCTTCTTAATGGTTATTCAGAGTACAAGATATAGGCATGATATCTTGTCCAGACAGAGCTAGTATGAAATTTTCTTTCCAGTGAACTAAGAGAAACTAGCTGTGTAACTATCTTAACTCTCTAGTGTGTGTGTGTGTGTGTGTGTGTGTGTGTGTGTGTGTGTTCCCTTCCTTTTCTCTTTCTTGCTTTCATCTTCCCCCTTTTGTCTTTTCTTTGGATCATCTCTTCCCAATTCACAAAATCTATTGTACATTTTGCATCTTACTTACTCATTCAGTTTTTCACACTAGTGAGACAATATGATATTTACACTTATGGGGCTGATCTATTTCACTTATGAGTATGGTCTCTAGTTGCATCCATTTACCTATAAAAATCTCCAGTGTATCCTTCTTTATGGCTGTGCAGTACTCCACTATATTAAAAAAAAAAAAACGAACACATCTTTTTTATCCATTCCCCAGTTGATGGGTTTTTGGGTTATTTCCAAGACTTAGCTATTACAAATTGTGCAGCTAGAAACATGAGCGGGCATATATCACTCTGACACAATGTTGTGTGTTCTTCTAGGAAGATACCATTAGGATAGTAGCTGGTTCCAATGGAACCTCTAATCCTTTTTTTAAGGAATCTCTACACTGATTACCACAGTAGCTGCAGCAGTCTACACTTCCAACAACAGTGGAGAAGGGTTCCTTTTCCCCCCACAGCCTCGGTAGCATTTGTTATTGGATGATCTCTTAATGCTGGCCAGTCTTACTAGGGTGAGATGAAATCTCAGTGTTGTTTTTATTTGCATTTCTCAAATGACTAAAGATGTAGAAAATTTTCTCATATATTTATTTGCCATTTGTATTTCTTTGTCTGAGAAGTGTGTATTCATCTCAGATGCCCATTTCTGGATTGGGTCTTTGAATTTGGACGGGTACATGTTTTTTAATTCTTTGTACGTTCTAGATAGAAGACCTTTGTCCGAGGGACAGCCAGCTAGGATTTCTTCCCAATTTGTGGGTTTCCTTTTCATTTTGCTGGTGATTTCTTTACATATGTAAAAACTTTTCAGTAAGATGAGGTCCCAGTTACTGACTCTTTGAAGCGTTTCCCTTGCAGTTTGATTTTTGTTCATGAACTCTCTGCCTACTCCTATGTCTTCAAGACTTTTACCTACTTTCTCTTCCAATAGATTTAGAGTTTCTGTTTTAATATTGAGATCTATGATCCACTTTGACTTGAGTTTGGTGCATGGTGACAGATTTGGGTCTATTTTCAGTCTTTGCCAAGAGGCAAGCCAAGTTTTCCAGAACCATTTATTAAACAGGCCTTCTTTCTTTCCAGTAGGATATTTTGGCCTCTTTGTCAAATGTTAGGTGGCTGAGTGTGTTTTTGGTTATGGCTACATCTTCCAGTCTGTTCCATTGATCCTCAGGTCTGTTTTTGAGCCAGTACCAGGTTGATTTTATTACAGTAGCTTTGCAGTATAATTTCAGGCCAGGGATTGTGATTCCACCTGACTTGTCCTTGTTGCCCAGGATTGCTTTTGCTATTCTGTAGATACCCATTTTTGGATTGAGCCTTTCAATTTGGGGGGATCTTATTTCTTTCACTTCTTTCTATGTTCTAGATATAAGTCCTTTGTCTGTTGGACAACTGGTTAAAATTTTTCCTGCTCTGTGGGTTGTCTTTTCACTCTGTTGGGGATTTCTTTTATTGTGAAAAAGCTTTTTAATTAAGTAAGATCGTATTTGTTGATTCTCTGTAGAATCCCCTTGCAGTGTGGGTTTTGTTCACGATGTCTCTGCCTATCCCTATGTCTTTGAGCTTCCTGCCTGTTTTCTCTTCCAGTAAATTTAGTGTTTCTATGTTATTATTTAGATCTTTGATCCATTTTGACTTCAGTTTCGTGCGTGGTGGTAGACATGGGTCTAGTTTTAATCTTGAGTATGTGGAAAGCCACTTTTTCCAGCCCTATTTATTAAAGAAACTGTCTTTCTTCCAGTGAACATATATGGCTCTTTTGTCAAAAATAAAGTGGCTGAGTGTAATTTGGAAGGAGATTGAAGAGGATATCAGAAAATGGAAAGGTATCCCTTGTTCTTGGATATGAAGAATCAACATAGTGAAAATGGTCGTACAGCTTTAATAGAATCCCAATTAAAATACCATTAAACTACTTTGCAAATCTAGCAAGAGCATTTCTAAAATTCAGTTGGAACCAGAAAAGACCTAGAATAGCAAAAGCAAGTCTAGGCAACAAAGACAAATCAAGGGGCATCACAATCTCAGACCTAAAATTGTACTAAAAAAGTACTGTGATAAAGTCAGGGTGGTACTGGCAAAAAAATAGGCTCAAGAATCAATGGCACAGAATAGAAGATGCAGACATGTCCCCATATAATTTCTTCTTAGGAGTCATTTACAATTCAATGACCCAAAGATACAAATCACTGAATGAGAGATATAGAACTTCACATATAAGAAATTTGGATTTGAATTTCCATTTAGTCAGAGACTAGTATGGCAATATAGGACTTAATATGTTTTGATTCCTTTTCTCAGTCAGTGTCCACAAATCTGAAGAAAGAGTACTGAAGCTCATGAGAATTTTACTATAAATAGGTGTCTTGGTTACTTTTCTCTTGTTGCTGAGACAAAATACCCAAAGCCCAAAATGAAGGAAGGAAAGGTTTATTTAGCTTACAGTTTGTGGAGGTTTCAGTCCATACTTGGCTGGATCTGAGGCAGAGTGGCTCATTGCAGAGGGCAAACGTTCATGGCGGCAGAGCACAGAAAAAAAACACAAGAGCAAAAGGGAGGAATGGCGGCAAGCAGCCTCTTTCCCTCCCTGACGTTGTAAACAGGCTACCCCCACCCAGGGTGTGTGTAGCTCTCACATAATCTCCCTGCTCCTCTTCCACAGGCTCAGAATGTATACAAAGTAAGCCCCTTGTGTCCCTTCTGAGTCACACAGTTAACCTTCTAAACTTCTCAAATTAACACAATAAACAACATCCCAAAAGGGTAGGGGCGTGTCCTATTTACCCCAAGGTGCAGAATTGCTGAGTCACTTAGTCAAACCTCTAGACTCCCCAAGTTGACACAATGTATCAATCATAACACTCCACCCCTTGTCAACTTGGCAATCAGACCTTTCCTTAAACCAGTTTCCCGATGCTAAGACATTATATTACATTGGAACCATAACAATAGGAATCAGATGTATGGAATCAGAATACAGATAATTATGTATTATAAAACTGCTATAATATTTTCTAAGTATGTTCAGATTTGAATGGATGCCTTTATCCATAGAAAAATGATCAAGGAACAAAATATCTAAGGATAAGTTAAGGGTAGACCTGGTTGTTTAAAAATGACCTGCTTCTGTTACATCATATGTATAGTAGGATGATGAATCAGTCGGGCTTCTTCATTAATTTATCTTCAAAGTCAGACACACAAGCACTAGTGATTAAATGTTTGGCAAGTGAATATGTATGTTCTGTGTGATTACTGGCAAAACATCCTCTGTAGAAGAAGAAATGGTCTAATATTTGCAGGATAAGTAAAATCAGAAAAAGAGACTATAGAAGAAAGGTAATTTATAATATTACAAAAACAAAAAATACCGTTATCTGACTGTTTAGAGCATGATTAGTGTGGTGCACAGATAGCAGAGAAAAAACACCTAAAAGATAAAAGTGGTAGATTATAAAAGGCCTTGGTGGCATTCTAATGACTGGCTTTTATCCAGAAGTTGATGCTAGGTAATACGAATATTTATTATGTTGAAGGCACTATTCCAGGCTTTACAATTATATTAACCTTGACTATTATTGTAAAACATATCTATTTTTGTGGATTCCATGTTTGAAATATAAAAAAAATGAAAAGAAAAGGTGAGATGTATGGAACCTACCTCAGTAGCTTGGTCAGGGTAAGGAAGCTGGACAATGCCAAAACTGGTATTTGAACCAGAAAACAGGCTCCACGTCCACTTACTTTAAAACTTGAGATTCATTGTTTTGTGAAACAGATGGCTATTTAAAGGTGATCCATCTCGGAGCTACTTTTCAGCTATCTTTTTTGTTTGGTAACACCAAAGCTAAATTACTGAAAAGAAATATAGTTTTCATAACGGATTGATTGGAATAATTCTGCTCAGGCACTGTTGGCTATGGCTCTGGAATTAACAGAAGTTCTATATTAGTTTCACCCACTGTGGTAGTTAGTCTCTGCTCAGAACCTATTGACTTGAGGATTTGGAGACCTGTACACGTATGTGGGCCTCAGAGCATGGCTTCTGTACACCAGAGATTATTCTAGTTAAAAGGAAGAAAACATAGTGAGATCACTAAAGGCAGAGATTTAGAAGTCCTACAATAATTCTTTGTCTCCTTCTGCCAGTCATAATAAGTCCAGATCAGACATCAGGAGAAGAAAAATAAACTTCACCTTTCAACAGGAAAATGATTTGCATCTACACAGGTGGAAAATATTGATGGCATCCTCCTTTGGAAATTATGTACATCATATCTTGATTCAATTTGAAGAAGAAAACAGGTAGTCTTTGGTTTCTGTTTCATTAAAATTCTTGATGATTATACATTGAAGAGAAAATGCTAAAAATGCTTTAGCTTTCTGCCTGGCCTTTCTTCTAGGAGAGGGTGAAACTCATTTTATGTAGGACAGCAAAAGCTGTTATTTGAGCAACTGATTTTGACTTCACATAAAACACAATGTGCAGATGATGGCTCAGTAACAATGACATGATTATTATAGTGGCTTGCGAAGGTATTTCTAAACACTTGCCATTCCTTGCCAGTCTCTTTGCCATTGAGGGATCTGTGATGCTGTTATTTAATGCATTTGACAGTGGATTATAGTAGAATTAAATGCTAGTAGAAAACAAAGTTCTTTTAATGGCTTTGAATAATCTAAATGTAGAAATTATTCTAGTTCAATGGAGGGTAAAATTATAGGATGTTGAATTCTTTCCAACAAGACGAATCAGGAAGATGAGAGGTGGACACTAAGAGCAGGGCACTGTGTAGAACTGTACAGTAACACCGGAAAGAGGGTTAGAGTGGGCGGGCGGGAAAGAAGACAGAATTCTAGAATTTTGCTAAGGTGATTCCACTTCACTAACTATAGGCTGTCATGGAGCTCACAGTTTTTGTGACAACGTAGTAAAGTTAAACAGTTATAAAGGCTCCTCCTGTTCTGTGGTAAAATTCCTTAATACCAAAATGATTTTTGCACTTATGGGTGGATGGTCTTTGCTGAATAAGGCATAAGTGATGACTTGTCAGAGTGCTTCATCTTCTGTGAATGTTTTTAAAGGAATGTGGTAGACTTTTTCTATGTTGTTTTCTTAAGAAATATGAGAAGCTATTTAAAAACTTAGCAATGTTTTTGGTAGCAAATATCTACAACTACTAAATCATTACATTCAAATATTGCTTATTTATAACAATCGATAATTTTAAATGCATTGTTTACTCATCAGTTACAGATTGAATAAAGTTTTGTTGAATGGTCACTTATTATACCCCATGATAGAGGCATTGTCTGTACAATAGTGAATGTCTTAGTTACTTTCTTCTTTCTGGGACACAATACCTAACACTCACAATTTAAAGAAGGAAAGGTTTATTTTCACTGTGGAGGTTTCAGACCCGAGTGGTCTGACCGCAGGGCAGGGCAGTATGGCAGACGAGAACTGCGTATGACATGGCCGTTAGGAAGCAGAGAAAGATCAGCAGAAGCGAGAAGGATGATGGACCCTTCCAGGCCACGCCCCCCAGTGTCCCACCTCCTGCAACCAGGCTTCACCTCCAACATCACACTTACCTATGGACGCATCAGTGTACTAATCCACTGATGAGTATAGGAGGCTTGGGGCCATCTAGACAGAAATCATGAGATGAATCAAATTTTTTTGTCTGTTTTCAACAAGTTGGACTCTACTTAGTAAATGATATAAGTATACCAGTTATTATAATATCATTATAACACCAGACTAACACAGTATTTGGGACACGGTTGGGCCATCATGTTGAGACATCATGATTCGTAATGGTATGGGTCAGATGCTTTACACAAGGCATCACTGAGGAAATGGTGTCACCTACAGAGCTGTAGAAGGACAGAATATTAGAAGGAAGTTCTAAGATGGAACCGGATATAGAATCAGAGGGAAGCATTATAAATTCGTAATGCTATTGAAAGTGAAACATCATGGGGGAAGTATATTGTAGATATGAAATTGAAAATACTGGTAGGAATCATAGGACAAATGTCCAGCATGTCACACTTTTGGAATTTTAAGATCTTATAAATGATAATTACTATAGGCTACTAGCACACCAGATAAGCTACATTTTGTTGTCACAGTAAATAACACTCTGAAATCAGTCACTATGATCATAAATATTATTTTCTTTTTCACAAAGCTTGTTCACTTCAGTCCATTCATTACTCTGACCTATTGTAGCCTTTACTCTGGAACCCAGGCCAATATAGCAACACCTATGTGGCTCAGCATAAATCATCACAATAGGATCCTTTCTTAAACTCTTGACCAGAGATGACACTTGACCCTGTTGTTCACATGTAAATAGCCAAAGCATGTCCTGTGGTATTACTTACTTCACAAAGGAAAAGAGAAATGAAAATAATTTACAAAGGGTAATACAAACTATCACAGACACACAAGGATTCATTATATTTTAATAAGAAAAGTTGATATAATAAATCATTATCTTTAATATCAAAATCAGTTTCAATATCAGAAGTCAAGGATGAGAGATTCAAAATTTATTTCCCTGTCTGTGATGAGAGAATTGGATACTATCATGAATGCTAAAGAGAGAAAGCATCTCTTACTCAAAATGGCAAGTATTTAAAACTAAATGCAAGACTAAAGATGAGGTAAGTAGGGAAAAGTGGAAAACAAAATCTAAAATCCCTCCCTTTGCTAGGTGTGGTGGTGCAGGACATAATCCCAGAACTTGGGAGGCTGAGGAAGGAGGATTTCTCTAAGTTTGGAGCCAGACTGGCATACAAAATGAGATTAAAGCCAGCCTGAACTTTGTAGTGAAACCCTGTCACAAAAAATTTAAAAAGAAAATCTTTAAAAAATAAATAAAATAAATTCCCTCCCTTATATATGGTACATGTTCCAAAGTTGATAGTGGAACCCTTGTTTATATAAATTCATGCTTTCTACTTTATTTCAGATATGATATTAGCACATTAGTTGAACAATGACCAACTTTTAGGTAACAATTTACCTTTGATAATTGTGGGTAAATTACAGTTGATATAGTGTATTTTATTAAATTATATAATAAATCATCAATATTACAATGCCATTTTTCATCTTAGTCTTCTTAATCACAATTTAAGATCATAATTATCCCAAGAATTTTTGGGACAGAATTACTGTACAGAAGCAAAGCTACCACAAATTGAATATGCAGGAAATCTTGTTTTTCTGCTTTTTTCCTATTTACTTCATTCTCTTCCTGTACTTCTGTCTGCTTTTTTCCATTCTTTTCCTTCTTTATGTCATACAATAAATTTCCCAGACTCCTATCCATATAGTCTTGGAAATAGATATAGATACAGATATATAGGATTGATATAGATATCTTCCATAATGTAGGCATTCCTGAGACAATTATATATATGTATGCATATATATGATTATATAATACGTATATAATATGTAGTATACATTGTACACAATGTATACATTATACATGATTTTTCGTACACATAATATCTATAACACAGTTTGAATCAAAAACCAGTGAAAGCCAGAGATTAACAAAAATAAATAAAAAAAGGATCAATAAGTAGCAATACATTGTAATAAAATTTCCAACCTCATTACCTTTGAGATTTTGGGTAATTAACTACAATGAGGGTTATTTGAGCTTAAGCATTGGCATATGAAAATAGCCCTTCTGAAAATGGATGCGGCTGCTAAGTGACTAACGAGTGGGTAGCATATACAGCATGGATATATAGGAAAAACACATGATTCAGCTCCCAAGCAGTTCAAAATGATATACAATTTCATCATGGCACATAAACCAGTTTTAAAATTTAAAATTTCCAACTAATTCATTTGTGGAATTTTCTGTTTCATATTTTCAGAGCATAGTTGGATACATTAAATTAAAATAATGTATATTAAAACAGAGTCAGAGATGACTTCCATATTTACTATATACAAGGATCATATAAAATCACATTATATATCATAATGATACAGTACAAAGCATTTTATGAGTCAGATGTGCATGGTTTCTTATAATTTCCTTGCTACCAAATAAATATTAGAAAGATTGCTACCATCAAATATGGAGAATTAAATGGAATAATGCATTATGATTGCCATGTGATAGGTAAAAATGAATATTCACTACACTTATCGTTGCCCTTCAATAACGAATGTTATTAAATTAAGGGGACTATATGAGTGTAAAATATTTCTCCTTGTTTTAGTTTGGCCATGCTTATATGTGTTGAGCATGTGGCTAACGATTTAGAGATCACCCTGTATTGCAACTCCACAATGGAGACATTCTCATGACTCAGGATACGACAAGATTGATAGCCATTTTTCACATTATGAGCAAAATTCAAAGGATGACTGTCTTGCCAAGTATAGCTGGGGTTGAATCATCAAGAAAAAAATCTAACAGCTGTATTTAGAATCTAAGTAGAAATTCATAATTGTACTTTATTTTAAACCAAACAATTTGATATATGAAACAAATGGGTTTGTTTCCTCTGACTTTATTACATGAATGCAGTATACTATGGCTTTGCTTTGCCCTCTAGCTTGATCATTTTGGGTAATATGCTACATGGAATTTCTATTGTTTTGAATGGAAACAGGTATCATTAGGTTCAAAACATTGACAAAATGCCTTTTTTAAAGGCAGTTATTATCTTTAGTTTTCAAACTCTTATCCATCTCCTTTAGAATAATTACCAAATTAGAATCATTGTTCCAACTGACTTAAAATTAAGTCTTCTTTGACTCATCTGTTGACCTCCCTTCACTATTTCCCCCCATAGCAGAACTTTCTTTCTTGCTTTTTCTTTTTCTTTCTTTCTTTCTTTCTTTCTTTCTTTCTTTCTTTCTTTCTTTCTTTCTCTCTCTCTCTCTCTCTCTCTCTCTCTCTCTCTCTCTCTCTCTCTCTTTCTTTCTTTCTTTCTTTCTTTCTTTCTTTCTTTCTGTCCTTTCTTTCCTTCTCTCCTATTCCAGTAGAACAAGCTGATCCACACATATTTAATGAGGAAAAATGTATTCTTCAGAATATCAAATTTGTAGCTGAATAGCTTACTCTTCAGGAGAGACCAGATCTGTCACCTTGTGGACTTTGAGATACACGGAGAATGCCGTGGACAATTTCTACAAGACTGACTCCTCAAGGGACTGAATAGATAATTTTCTATTTTAGTAAGTCTGGAATATAAAATTTGGGTATTCTCAGCTTTTTATGAAAATTCCAACTCACACATCAATTTATTTTGCCAGTGAGGAACAGTTGTTAAGAATTTTAGCACTATCATATAGAATTAGGAGGATAGAGGAAACTTGTGGTTGAGCGTCTTCCACTGTATTCTCCTGAAAAGTGAAAATATTATACATAGTCTTTTAATACCTCAAGATATGGTTTTGCTTCAGTGTGAACTATCTCCCAAAGATTTAATAAAATAGAATAGTGAACTAAATTTCTAGAGATACATTCAAGTAAAATTAGTATTTGGTCAAGTGCTGATTTAGTTTATTAATTTCCTTTTTTGCAGTCTTCAACATTCATCAAGTAATATATATGTTCTCTGGAGACTGACTTTTCTTCAAGGAATATATGCAGTTGTTCATTAACATCACATCTGAAACGTTCTGCAGACTGTGCCTCTAAGAAGATCGAAGGCAAGCTTTCTCTGGAGGGCTCTGTAAGGAAATAAGGGTCTCAGACATCTGGGACCATGGAGGGTTAAATAAACTGTTAATAAAAGCTTCCTGACTAAAGTTGTTATACACTGTTATAGATCATTTGATCACCTTTTCCTGCTATAATCAATTTTTGACCAATTCTTTTGAATGTTTGAGGGATTTGAACTGAAAATTTAACTACTTTTTTGAGATTTTGAGATGCATCATCAGTTCTCTGGCCTATAGCCATTTCCCATATGCCCACTGGCCACACAAGGTGATTCTATGAAAATAGCTAAAGGACGGAGTTAGTACTAGTTACACCTGCATGTGCAGCTGAAGCAGATTATATACATATACGTATATACTGAGATTATATACATATATGATTACATATATATGAGAGAGAGAGACAGAGAGAGAGTACACACTGCCCATTATGAAATAACTGGATAAAATTATTCCTAATATAGCAACATGTCCATATTTTTAAGATTCATGCATTTAGTACTGCACATTTGTCTATTTTAAACATATATACTTGAAGAGTTCAATAATTTATCAAGCTATATAAATTAGGATTTCATGTAATATTCCTATTTCACTGTGCCCCAATAAAATAAGAATACAAAAAAAAAAAAAAGAAAAACTCCCAAGCGGTGTTTCAATCATTGTAGTGTTATTTACATGCATACTAGATGTATAAGTTTGTAGTTGTACAAGCAACAGTACTTTTTCTAAATTCATAACAGAATCCAAACTAGAAATGGACATGGGAAAGAGTGCGGTAGCATAGAAACCAAAAAAATGTGTGTACATCAGCATGGTCCCTCTCTGGCTCTATACTAAGAGGGATACTCAGCGAGACCAACTGGCTTCCAGGAAAATTCATAGCCTACAAGGTGATTTCTGTGTGTCTTTTTCTTTGGTAATGACATTTTTTCCCGAATAAAATCTCTCATTAGCAGAATGTCAGAGGTTCAAATTTAATTCTTTTTTCTGTAACACTAATAATTAGGTGGCCTGATCATGCTTAATAATGAATCTAGGGCTGGGGATATAGCTAGCGGTATAAGTGCTTGCCTGGCAAGTGCAAGGTCCTAAGTTTGATCCCTAGTACTGCAAAAAAGAAAAAGAAAAATCTGGGGCCAGAGAGATAGCTCAGTGGCACAAATGCCTCTCTGGCAAGCTCAAGGTCCTGTGTTCAATTCCTATACTAAATAATAATAATAATGAATCTATCATTTTTCCTCATTTATGAGGATAATACATGTTTTTCTCCATTAGCAATATAGATAAAGTGATCCATATGGACTACCTAGGACGATAGTAATTGAGACAAATAGCATAGCGTATGTTGGGAAGTGAAGGAAAGGGAGAATATCAACAAAACCTCTTCAATAAGGAAAGATAAACTTGAATCATTGGTAAGGAAATGAATGTGCCTTAATACTATAATGTTACATGTAATAAATCAGACACACAAGCTTACATATCACATGGATTCTTTCATGTATAATTCTTCAAATTATACATGAAAAGCAGAATTAAAGATAGGTACAAGGTAGTAAAGGGGTAGGTCTTTCTCAAATGAGGAGGACTTCACAGGATAGAGGGAGAGGGAAGGAAAGGGCAGGAAGAAAGGACTCAAGATGTGTTATGTAAGTGTACCAACTCCATGCAAGGAATATAAGGAAATATTATGTACTATAGACATACACCAACTGAAAATATTTTTTAAAAACGAATTGAAAAACACTTTTTGCATCCTTCCTATATGTAAACACTTTGAAAGTACAGAATAGGCTTTTTTCCTGTCTTTACACACGATAAAGGTTGGCAGGTAAAAGGCATTTCATTAGCTTTTTAGTGAATGCCACTGCCCTCTTCTCTGAACTTATTCTCAATTTTTGCTTTTATTTAAAAAAGTTACACAAGGATTTCTGCTCTCCTCAAATAAACCAAACTCATCCCTATCTCAGGGTCTTTATATGTTTTATTCTGTGGGTCTAAATCATTCTCCCTATATTTACCCAAATACATTGTCAACTTCTGCATTCAGTTTTCTGCTTAAATATGCACAACAATGCACTGCGTTAATGTTCTTTACCCTCTGTTTGATGTTTACAGCCACTGGATGGGTCAACAGTTTCCATCTGTATCTCAAATTCTAGTCTGTTTGACTGGATATAACCAAAAGCAACACACTGGGCAGCTTATAAATAATAGGAATTAGTTTCTCAGAGCTCTAGAGGTTGGGAAGTAAAAGAGAAAAGTCTGGATAATGTGTGATAACTTCTAGCTACAGTCTAAACTCTTGGTCCTCACATGAATTTGCCCCTTCAGAATATTTTGTGAATATAATTATTATTTCCATCTCATTAACCACACAGTGTTAAACCACTACCTTCTGGCAAGTCTGGCTCGTGTAAATTTTAGATTTGCACCTGTGACCTTACCTTAAACATCACTTGGTGTGGGCACCTTCTGACCATCTGAAGAAGAGATTCTCTTCCTTTCTGTTTGCATCAAACTTCCCTTCCTCCATTAAAGAAATGCACACACACTTCCTTGTAACTTGGCTGTATTTTTCAGTAACTTACCATCTTTATAACAGCTTAATAAAGCTTAATTTGTATGTTTAATCACCAGAACAGTCTCCTGCTTTTGCTTATGTTTGTGAGTTTTGGAATTGTTCCTGGAACACAGTTGTCCTTTTGCACAAAAATTCAGTAAGAAGAAAAAAGTAAAGAGAAATTTGAATCATACATAGTGTATAAAATTTTATTTTCATGTGTGAGTAAAGGAAAAAAGCATTTGTAACCTTGGTGTTTAAATTTATTTAATGATTATTTGAGCATATCTTTGTAGTACATACATATATCTGTTTCTATTTGTTCTATATTACATGGTGAACATTGCTACTTAACTGTGGATGCACTTTGATGGGCTGCTTTTTAAGTTTTCAAAGCTTTCCAAAAATTTAGAAAGCATAAAAAGCTACAGAACATGTCCATAATAGAAACTAAAAATTATGCTTGATAAAATATTTATGGTAATCTATTTTATAAAAACAATATAAAGGGTATAAATAGCATAAATTATTTCTATAAAGAGCAAACAACTATATATGAAGGTATATTTACTCAGTATACACATTATTGTGGTTTATATGTCATATTGGTAATTATTAAAACCTAGTTTTTATTCCAGCAATTAAAACTGTATGAAGTGTAGGAAGTATAGGCTAAAAAACATTTTAATGGGGAAAAATTGAGTCTTAGTAAAAGTTTTAAGAAAGACCAAATATATTATGAGCTTAAATTAACCTGAAGTTGTTATAGCTTTGGTTACACACAGGAAAAATGATTAGGTTCTTTAAGTGGTAGGTGAGCACTTCACTAAAGAAATGTGAAAAAAAACAGTACTAGGAATGTCCTATGTGAAAATTATGCTGCTAAATCTCCTCTGGTGATGACTGAAATGATTTACTTTTGGTTTAGTGCTGGCCAAATGGCAACAAGGGTAGAGTTTGGAATTCTATAGTTTGTTTTGTGTCTCTGTTTACACAGGTAGCTGCTGCTTCCAGGCAAAAACTGATCAATGTTTTCGAACCACCTCATGTAAAACAAAATCGGAAGCAAGTTTTATCATTTTCTATCTCGTGCTTATATCTTGTCAACAATTTTAAGACATTTACAAACATCTATTCAAATATGGTGATAGAAATATAAATTATTTTTTCACGATAGCAGTGTTCCATGAAATGATTTTTGGTCTTATTTCACTGTGAATCAGTAGCAGATAGTAGGTGATCAATAAATTTATGTTGTATAAATGAATGCATATAAGCATGTAGTTCATTTACAATTTTATTCAATTATTTTTCATCAATAATAGAAGTGCATCTTGGCATGCGGAAAATGAATATATCTGAGTATAATTTCATTATAATTCAGCAATGTATACCAAGCCTTCAGTGATAAGATGAAGAAACAGGAACAATTAGGATATATGTAGAGATGAGGAAGGAGGTGGGAAGAAAACAAAGCAATCCACTGAAGCTATTAATTAAAAGACATGTAACTGATCCAAAAATAATTGATGGCTTGTGTGAAACTCCAAAATGTGTGTGACAGGAGGGTGAAGAAATTCTGTTCAGCTCAGGACACTGGTACTCATGCATAGATGGCAGGAAACATGTAGAGAAAGTGAGGAAAAGATTTTAAAAGGTATTTACAGAAATATTCAGTTAATGATGGTGACATGTTGAATGAGATCCTAGCCCATAGGAAGGTAAGGCGGAGGCTGTACTGATTGCTAAAGATCTACTGATTAACAAGGCATCATAGTAATCCAGTCCTATAGCAGAGAATATACCAGGATGTGGCCTATTCAATCAAAACTCATCAAGGTTAATTAAGTAAATAAATGTAGCTGGGGTTCTGAAGGTTTTAAAATGTATTTAACTTGAACTGATTAGCATTAGTTAGACTGCATGGAGTTGTAGTTACATTTGCAAAATTTCAAGTAAAGGACTAGAAAGAGCAATTATTTTTTTCTATGTTAACTTTATCAGTTTTGTTGAATAAACTGTCTCCAGCCAAGTTTTCCCCTGCTAAATCATATCATTAGTAATTGCACTAGGTGACAGATATAGATAGATACATAGGTAGAGAGGTTAACTGATTAATTGATACTTATGAATGAAGTTTTCTACAGTCTAAATTGGAGAGCTGCTAAGCTGAAACAAGTTTTCCAACTTTACCTATGTAATTGATTAATTTAAGTTCAGATATCCACAAATATTAGATGTTAAATTATCAAACTTAATTTTATCCCTGTCTATTTTCATTAGGGTTGAAACCAGGTCTATATGTTTGAAAAAACGAGTTCTCCATTCCAATACTGTACCCAGGGTTCTACAGTTTCAGCATCACACTCAAGTGGGCTGCCCATGCTGTGGAAATAGGTTACAGAACAAACTAGCAGTGAGCTATAGTTGAAGAAAGACAATAATTAGACATAATGTTCTCATTTATATGTAGAGCAAGAATTTTCCTGAAAGGATGGGCTATCTGACTTACAGAGATGGCTCATTCACATGACATTTCAAGACCAGAGCATAAGTGGGAATAAGATCAAAGTGAATGAGCACAGAAGTATTTTAAAGATGTCACACAGTACAGATGAGGAACAATCTGGCAAATTTTGAGGCAATATTATGAATCAAAGATTTGACAAGAAAAATGAATGTTTCAGTTGACGTGCACACACATATATGTGTATATATCAGTTGAAGACATACATATATGTACATATATATTTTTGTTAGTATGTATACATAGGAATCGTAAAGTAAAATTTAAGAATATTGAAAGAGGTAAGGGAAGAATTTACCCATTAAATCAAACTTAGAATTAATGAAGACATCGATGGGCTTGATAACATTAAAGTAAAAACTCTTGGTTAAATTTACTAAAGTGAAGTCAGAGGTATATGGGAAACCAAACCAAACCAAAGTAGCCATAAATAAATGAATGGATATATAGATACAGCTAAAAATTGGCGGGATAGGTGGAGACTGGTTTTAATGAACAAAATGCAAAGCAGCAGGCTTACTGCTCTCTACTGCTAGAAGTCGTACCCAGGTGCTGAGAGCAGCGAGCACTGGCAGACAGCACACATGACCACATCTCTCCAAGAACTGTGACATTGCTCAGGGAAGGAAATGCCACACAGAGGAGGCCTCTAGGCCTAGTCAAGAGATTTAAGACGCTTTTTCACTATATATATATATATATATATATATATATATATATATATATATATATATATATTCTAGCTTGGAAAAGTTTCCAGCTTGGAAAAGTTTCATATGTATTTTGTGATTGAGGTGAGGGAAGAGCTCCGAGAATGAAAATATTTAGTTTTCAGAACTGTTCCAGAAACAACTGAATCAAGAAAAATTCTAAGCAACATTTTCCTACTGCAGTTTTATAGAGTTTGTGCCATCAGCCTTCAAGAGTGAAATATCTTACCTGGTGTGTGGTAAATTTAATTGATCACAGTTACTGTAGTTTTCTCTTAGAAAATACTGAAAAGCAGTCATTTTTTAAAACACATTCTGAAAAAATGGGCCAACAGTTAACCAAAGTCTTCATTGTATGAAAAGTGTGACTTAAAGTAAGGTAAATGTCAAAATATGGACGTGTAGGAGCATAAAAATCAGGGAAAATCTTAACAAGGGAAAGTTGTTTCAAATATGGTCAATTTACATCTACTCAATAATTTATTGTGGTTTCTACCCTGGAGCTCAACACTGTGCTGTGCATTATACTGTAAGGTACGATTAAACGTTGCCCAGTCTGTTGAGTTTTAATTTATAATGAAATTAAGGAGAGATATGTTTTTGGGTTTTCTATTTTGGTATCTACTTAGCTTTCCTTTCCACAGTAATTCTGCAGAGCCCAGGTCATTATTCTTATTTATATTCGAAGGACCTGTCATGAAGTGACATGTGTAAGATTCTGTATCTAATACATAATACTGGCACCTGGATAATGATAGTTCAGATCATCAGGTAGTACATGACTAAGTGCTTTCCTGGATGATATTTAAAGTAAAAGAAGTGGAAGGAGATAAGTACTAAGAAGAGAGAAAACTGATATGGCCTGGGCTTCCAACACGACCTAATTATTCTAGACATGTATTAATTTATTTCATTTTAAACCTGTGAAAAGCATTGGATATATACTCTACTCTCCCTATTTTACATAGTAGAAAATGAAATATAAAAATTCAGAATAATAAAACTCCTCCAAATGTACATCCATAGCCAGATTTGCACATCCACTGGATTTCAGATATTTTGCTCTTTCCATTACTTTATGGCCTCAACTAAATGAGGAAAAGCAGAGTGCTCTTAAATAGTAAGAATTAAAACGGAAGAGCCTGTCTTTTTCAGAATGCAGAAAGTAAAATTGACCCGAGATATGGAAATCCGATGTTTGCAGTAAAGTCTCTTTATCTGCTCACCTACCCATCAAAAACGGTCGAAGGAAATACCCAATATCTTGAAATCATTGCTTTTTCACTATTGCCCCTTTCTCAACTTCCAACTCAGTGGCAGGAGAGTGTTATGAAATCAGTGGATACTGGCCCTTTGCAGCACACGCAATTAAGTCTGGATATGCCAGACGTAGGAAGTATGGCATCCATGTATCAGATTTTTTTCTATTTTGATTTTGGTACCAAATTCACATAGGATAGTTGTGTGTTTGTCATGGTAGACTAATTTTTGTAATAGGAACATGAAAATAATTGCAGGAAATAAATAACATATGGCATAAAATATTTTTTTCACTCAGGAAGCGCTCCACACAGAGCTACTGCCTGGATGCTTCAAGAGCTCGGTCTCCTCCCGCTGGCTGTGACATACCCTGCGTCCCTAACTTCCAGTGAATTTTCTACATTTGATTAGTGTATCCCACCTGCCAAAAGGCAGTCACATGGCTAGAGGGGGAATATAGATTATCTCTGTGCTTGTGATCCAAAAGAATATTGTGCTGAGCAGTTAGTTGGAGGCTGCCATGTTCCACCTTTCTCGACACAAAATCTGTTTACCTTTAACAGCACACATAATAGGAAACCATTGCCTGGGAATCGTACCAATCAGAGATGATCCAAAAATCAAAATCTCTTCAGAATTTATAAAAGGAAAGGATTCACAAGGGAAATTATAGGCTTTATAAAAACATTTAAAGAGCTAGCAGAGCAAATGTCAGAGAAAATTACTGTTCCCTATGGCAAAATCAGAAAGTTTTTGAGTTCCAAGGAGGCCCTTTCATGACTGCAGTTGCCTGTAGCACTAGTAAGTGTGTGCTACCTCAGAAGCTGCTCAAAACTTGTCTGTCCTCTCTCCAGTCCTTTCTCCATGCCTTTCCCTTTTTCAGGAACATGCCTTTTATTATTAGCAGAATTGAAACAGGATCTCACTGTCAGAGAGTGTGAGAACTATAATTTTTAAATCCTTTGCTTTTATCACACAAAGATTGGCTGGAAAAGGAATGGAGGCTTGCATGTTATCAAAAGACAGTAGTTGACCTTGCCAAAAGAGATAAAAGCAAAAACAGAAAACACAAAAATGCTCAAAGCCACATACAGTCATTGCAAGCATTCTAAATCTAAGGTCTTATGGAGTTCGGTCACATACTGGTCCTTGTCATTTGGCCTCCTATGGCCAAAAAAAAGGCAAATTATCATTATTATCCATCATCTCTTCCATCATGCAACCAACATATAATATTTTCAAACTCCAATCTAAAAGTGGAAAGAAGGACAAACTCACAGTACACGGATCCATAGGAATCCTGGAAACCTGCTACATATGGAGTATGAGAGGCATCTAATGCTGACCTGCTGCTTCCTGCTCGGAGTGCCTTTGCTCATTTGCATTGTTCTGCATGACCTGTGGAACTGTTTCTAATTAGGTCAGCAAGTTAGGCTCAAGAGTGCTAGGTTCAAGATTGGTTTATTGCTTTGCTTATTAGCACCCATCTCACTATTTTTTGTACTTCAGTGACATAGATTGAGGTTACTTGATGTAGCTATGCGTTATCAGAACTTACCTAAAATACACTTGAGCAAGGTAGTCACATGCTAATCTGATCATTGATCTAAAGTTGAATCTCAACACATCGTTCTTTATTGCTAGCAATGTTTTACAGGTTAATCTCTGTGTAGTGTATAAATAATCAGTTTTGTAATCTCTCAAAGTTCTACAATGATTCTGCCATTCCCTGTTCACTTTCACTGTTTCCCAACTGGCCAATTTCTGTTTCAAATCATCTTTGTGTAATTACAGTGTGTTATACACAAACACTAGGACCACATGACCTACTTCAACATCCTGGTTTCTGTTCTCTTCTCCAACATTCTCAGTAGATACATGAATTAGCATCTATAACATTGTAGGTGAGATTCAGTTTGTACTTTAGTAGATTGTTTATCTTTATAAATCATAGTGTAATTGACTTTTGTTGTAGCAAAATATGTTCAATAATATAATAATCAATAGTTACAGATTGTCAGCGATTTGACACTATAGTGTCTATTTCCAGTTCCCTGAGATATTTCGTCTGAATGGAGTGATCCAAAAGCCTGAGCTGCATATAATGGAACTTCTGCTCCCACCCTGAAGTCTTCATCGAGGTTTTCTGTAGAACACCGGTGAGTAGAATGAGGTAATTGCACAAGAGATCTACCTTTGTCACGTGTGGCAGAACATAGTTTCTTGACCTCATCTATCCAGGAAAACGGGATAAAATAATTTATGATGAGAAAAGAGAATCTGTGAAAAAGAGCTCATTTCTGCAATAAGTTGTATCCAAGTACTTAAAGTAAAATACAATTTCTGTACATGAAAATGAGTTACAGATTATGAGGCAACAGTTTTAGAAAAAGCCCATGTACCAAGGAACACTGCAGACCATTTAAAATAATTACTACCATGGAAGGGTACTCATTCATTAGAAAACACAGCACTTATATAACCACATTTAGATATTTTTAAAAATTTTTACATTTTGTGTTGTATATTAAAACCACAAAGGAAATTTATACTAATATGTGATAGCAATTCAACGCTGCCAACATTTCTGTTTTCTCCAGAAGTCAATTTTCATCAATGGGTTAAATATTTTTAGCAAGATGAAAAATTTAGAGACCAACCTTGATAGTTTCCATTAACAATTCCTCATGAGTTTTCTACTGGTTTGAATGCATAGAAAAATTATTGAGTGCATTAAAAGTAACTTTGTAAAAGAAATAAAATTTGGGAACAGACTTGACAAATGTTAAGCTTTGACCATTAAAACAATCCATTCTTTAGTGAAATAAAAGTGTTTTGCAAATGGCAAAATGCTTCCTTATCGAGCTTAGTAAGAAATAGAAATAGATCGTAGTTTTTGTGAAATCCTTAGAAAAAATAAGAGGTAATTTCAAATTTAGTAACTAAATCTCATTAAGTAATAAGTATATGTTTACTTTTTATTTTTTAGTACATGTTTATTATGAACTCTTCTTCCAAATTTGTGAAAATTAAAGATAGCTCATATCCAAACTCATCAGTAATACGAGGCTGTAGTTTTAAATAAGGCATTGTTAAGATGAATAGTGTTTACAGATCAGTAAATAACGTTTTACTCCTAGGAATCCATAGTCCTGCATAGAGAATCAGAAGAAATTGAATGATTTTGCCATTATAGTAGACACCATGTGTGCACCACAGCATCATGGTGTTATAGAGGACAAAACAGGAAGATGTCAGGGCACCTTCACCATCTGATGGACATTAGCACATTCTTCAAAAAGAGAATGATTTGGGGCTACTTTCAGTAAACAACACAAGTATCTTAAAATAGAAGCAGATGTTGAGATTAATCCCATGAACATAGTCAGGGGGCCACGCAAAGGCTAAGTTCCCACATGTTTCCTGTGGGACTGCACTGCATGCGGGCAAGTCAGGAACTCGATACTCAGCATCCTGGATATAAAGGTGAGAAATTTTGAGTTTAGTATGGAAGCAATTGGGTGCCCCCAAACAACTATAAAGAAGACAAATTGCAGATATATATTTATGAAAACATATTCCACCATCAGGGAGTACGTTGGAAAAGGGTAAGAATAAAGGAAAAAAAACTGAAGATAGTCCATCACAATAAGCAGATATGTGTCCCAGGCTGGAATTTGAAGAAGGGTGGATGGATATTCATATGAGCTATGAACAAAGTTATGACCTAGAGATACTCAGACGTGGAAAACAAAGGAGACAAGATGTGAATGATTTTCATGTGCCCATCTTCTTGCCTGGGGAGCTACAGAAGCACATGTCTTATTTACCAAGATGGGGAAGTTATGTTGCAAGAACAAGTGTTAATGAGGATTTCATGTTCCGTGTTTGCTTTGCGACGAACCATATGTGGGGAAACGATGCTCCAATTTATGACTGTGAGCGCTGGGAAACAGCCCTGATAGAAGGTCGTGCTGTGATAGCATTAACAATTTGGATACTAGATAATCACAGATTGTGCTATGCTTTCTCAGGCATTAACTTTACAGAAAGAACTGAACAGTGTATCCTACACAAAATATCACCATGACTTAAAAGATCATGACATAACAAAAGAATAATAGAGAAGCAATGTGACGAAGGACAGGAAATTACACAGAAAAAGTTTTAGATGATCATGTAGAATTCATAAGAGTGCATTTCAGAAATACTTTTTGGGATTCAATTTATTTTAATCTTTTTTGGGACAAGGTTTTACTGTGTAGTTCAAGCTGGCCTTGAGCTCATTTTGTAGCCCAGGCTGGCCTAGAACTTGCAGTGATCTTCCTACCTGAGTCTCCCAACCACTGACATTACAGGCATGCGCCACAATGTCCAGCCTTCAATTCTTGAGAAATTATATAGCAAAAGGAGAGTAAAGTTTGCACTAAGATAAAAATCAAGAGATTATAAGAAATCCTGTACTTATATGACTATTTATATGGGTGACTATAAAAAGGTAATTACTTATTGAAGGAGGAAAATAAAATCTTTATTTCTCTTTTGCTAGTAAAGAATAAAACAAACCTATTCTGACAAATTAATTTAATGTGAATTTACAAGTTGCACATCAGTGGACATTTTGTCTATAAGGCTGCCCGAGCCTTGCTCATTTCATTCTGAGTGATTAGTAGGTATAAATTGTAGGGGATGATCATTGTTTAGAATAATTCTATCCTAGTACAAGCCTCAAAATGTGTCTCGAGAGACATCCTGGAGGGATTGTAAAAAGTTAACCTTGCAGTCCTGACTTTGCCCTGGAATGCTTCTCCAAAGACAAAGAACCCCCAGGCCCACCTATGACCCTGCCTGGGTTGTTTCATCCCTTCCCTGGCCCTAGATAAACACTGTAACCATAAAGGAAATGTATATTTATCTAAAGGGGGACATAGAGAACAGAGTACAGAAAGTGTATATCATTGTGGTAGGGCTCATTCCCAGGGCCTAACCTGGTCACATGGTACAAGGAAAACAATGTGCGGCCAGGGCTACAACATTTCAATCTGTTACCATGAAAATCAAAAATGTATATAAGTTGGAAACAACGGCAGGCAAGGACTTCATGTTCCTGACCTGCTAGTCAGGGATGTGCAGTGACCGATCTAAAATTAATAAACTCTGTTTGCCCTTAATAGAGATCTTTGGTCTTCTGTGGAATTCAGCCTGCTTGCCATTACCAAACAAAGTAAACATCAAACACAAGAGAAGAGAAACATAGATAAATGTGAGGAGTATTTATTCTCTATAAATTTCTCAAATATATATGAAACACATAGTTAATTGCATTCCTCTCTTGTTAAAATAGTTACATCGCTACAGTTTTATTCAATCATCATTTAAGTTTAAAGAAAAACTTCCCATTAAGTGATTTATTTATGTTTGCCTTGGGTTAATCATTGATCTTCCAATCTATCAATATTTCAACAAATACGGAAAAATGTAAGGTACACTTTTTTTAAGGTACACATTTTTATTTACTATAATTCTCACAATTGTAACAGTATAAGTGGGCCATATGCCCAAAGTTAGTAATTGAATTCATGACCCATTTTTCCCATGAAATATGTTTTACATGTTCTTTGTTAGCTTACTAAACTAGAATGCACAATACCTATGAGTGACAGCAGATGAAAAGCATAGTTATCATTTATTGAAACTTACCATATTAAATTCTTTAAAATAAGCATTTAATGACTTTTGTTTTCTTGCTGTTAAATCACAATTTTATTGTGTAAGAACCATTACTCTGATTTCAATGATATAAAATAAAAAAATAGAGAAGTACTCAACTAGTTGAAGATCACAATTCAAAGAGGCCGAACTAAGACTAGAAAAGTTAGATCTTACTCTGAAGCATATGCTTTGTACCATTTATAAAGTTACTTATCCTCTAAGTAGCTGTATTTCAGATTTCAACAACTTTCATCCTATGATCAATATTTTAACATCTATACCTCCAGGAACACTCTTCTATCCCTTTTTATTATTCTGAAGCATATATTGTGTATGTTCATCCTAAAATTTCACTATATAAAATATAGCCACTTTATTTTAAACATGGTATGATTATATTGAAATACCTAAATAAAGAACACAATAATTTCTTAATATCTTACTATATGTTGTGATTAGCATATTTAAATTTGCCTAGTTATTTCATATAAAATTAACATCTTATTTGCTAAAGTTACAATTCAAATTGTGTTTGCTTTGGCAGTACATGTACTAGAAGTAAAATTCACTAGCTGTATTGTATTGATATGTGCCTCTTAATCTGTAATCACAAATCCTCTTCATTTTTCTTGCAATTTATTTGTTTACCAAGTTGTGTGTTTTCTTTTAAAACATTTCAATATTGTGCATACTTTATAGAAATGTTTTAACAAGTTTTTCTATTACCTACAAACTGATAGTTGGTCCTAAAGGACTCATGCTTATTTACCACATTATCTGTAAGTTTTCCAGTGTGTATTTTAATATTCTATAAAAAAGAGAGAGATTCATTTACAGGGTAGAATGTACATCTATTACAACAGATACATGTATAATTGTGTCAAAACATTTGGTGTAAATTAAGGTTTTATCTCTCATAAATATCAAGCAGAAGATGGAAAAATGGAAAGGAAAGGTAGAACAACAGTTCTTTTTTCTTTTTAAGAATAATAGTTTTGCTAGACAAGTTCCCCCAGGATCCAGCACGCAGCTACCTTTGTAGTGCACTCTTCATAAATTGTTTTCATCTACCCTAAGTCAAAAGTGGCTGAGCTCTGGAAACTTGCTCCTACCAACAGGAAGGATACAAAGACAAACAGATTTTCCTCTGAGAAATGAATCAGTATTTTGCTGTGATCAACTCTTCCAGAATTAGTCACATAAAAATATGTAACTGTAAGGAAAGCAGAAGATACATTGTTGTACACTTTCTAGCTAAGTGCTTTGTTCTTACAAGGAGACAGAACACCTGTTAAGGGGTGAACTAAAGAGTATTTAGCTCTACATATTGAAGTCAGGAACATTAAAAGTCAGCCATCGTGGTGCTATTCACAAACTCTCGTGTTCTCACAACTGGAACCGGGTCTCACGATAGAGGGGCCTAAATGTCAAGGGTAAATTTATCAGCATTGTTCACCAGATGGGAGTTGAACTGTTTTTCCTCAGAAGTCACACAAAATGAAAACATAATGAGCAAAATACAGGAATAGAAGAAGTTTGTAGTGGGCAGTGTTTTTACTATGTGGCATGCCTACATTATACATTTCAGCATTATATTCTACATTAAACATATGAATATATATATATGTATGTGTTTCTGTGTGTATTGTTATCTTAAGCTGTATCACAATCAACATAGAGTTTTGCTGCCTACAAGTGGCTGCAAAAATATCAAAGTATGCTAGAGGTCCTTGTTTTAATACCCTTTACACACACACACACACACACACACACACACACACGTCAGAATGTACTCCACATAATTTAGAGTTGCCAGTATTTATTGTCTACATCATTGTTCTTTATTAATTAGGAAAATTCAAAATACTAAAAAGCCTTTCAAATGTTCATATGCTCAAATTTTGTCTTCCATCCTTGATTTGTGTTCATTCCCACAAGGAAGGGCACTGTGGATCTTCAGGCTGAGTTACTGCGGCATAGAAGAAGGTGCATGTATTTGTAAAGTAACACAGAAGAAGCCATCAATTTAAATGAGAGGAAAATGAACTAACATTTTTGTTACTACCATTTCTTGCATTATTTCCTAATACCTAGAGAATACTTTTCACACATATAATCTTTCGTGCTATGTATCACTAATCTCCCCTCACACTTACAAAAACTGCAACCAAACTCATCTCATGTCTTTTTATTATTGCTCAGGGAAGTTGTAGTCAAGAATATTAATCTAGATCTCTATAGTGTCAAGTTACAGTACACTTTAAACTACACTTTAAAATATACATACTGCCTGTCTTGTCATAAACTAGTTTGCTGCTTGAAGGTAAATTCATTAACTCAATAAAAGATTTTCACATAGTGTATGTGTTGTGCCTATAGTCATGATATAAATATTATCACATATAATACCTGGGTCAGTTATTTATGACATTCTAGGTTAGTATAATTAAGATTTATTTTTTAGGCTTTCCTAAAATCTTTAGTAAATTTATGCATTTTTATGTTTTCTAAACCACTTAAAGTATGAAATAAGATTTTTCCCAAAATGATTTCTCCATTGAATTGTGTACATTAACAAAAGAGAAGCAGTCTTTATAACTTCAAATATGTATGTATATTTATATTTACAAGTATGTGAATATATACATAGATTATATACATATAAATTACAAATATATCTAAACTGAAAGATATGTATATAAGCATATATATACACGATAGATATATACACTAGATATTCATATATATACACTAGAAACAATTGCATTATTTTTTATTTTCTTTACTTTTTATTTTAAAAAGAAAAACAAAAACAAAATAACAGCAGCAAAAATAAAAACAAAAGAACATAAAAACAATAAAAATGATACAGGATTTCAAAACAAGATGATAGGCATTGATAATGATTGTTAGATTACATACTGTTATCTTCAGTGAAGTTGCTCAGATTATGAGATGTAAGAATGCAAGATTGAGCAATGAATTAAATAGAATAAAAGGTAATAAAATACCCATTGGAATGAGCTTCACTGAACAAGAGGTAGGAATTCAACAATGGTTGTTACATTGCATATTGATGTCTTCAAATTAGTTGTTTAGATCACCAGATACAAGCCTTCAAAGAGGATAATAGAAAATTAAATCTAACAAAGGAGGATACAGAAATTGTTCTTTTCAATTGTTTGCTTAATCTTACATTCTTACATCTGGTAATCTGAGCAACTTCATTGAAGATAACAATATGTAATATAACAGCCATTGTTGATTTCCTATCATCTTGTCAAAACAAAATGTATTTTTTTATGATTTTTGTCTTTTGTTTTTATCTTTGTTTTGTTTGTTATTGCTTTTCCTCTTTAAAATAAAAATACATGCACACACACACACACACACACACACACACACACACACACACATATATGAAGTAGAGAGAGACAGGCAGAGACAGAGAGAAAACATGAGAGATCCGGAGAACATTATGCCAAGCTAAATAAGCCTGACACAGAAAGAAAAATATTCCATACAAAAGGCAAATATACAGGCATAAAACATAAAACAGCAGTTAGCACCAGGGAAATCTTATGGGAAGAAAGCAGAGGCGGAGGTCAAAGGATACACAGTAGTGAACAAGCTGGGTGCAATCTAGGAGTCTAACACACAACATGAGGATAACAAATAAGCAATACTTTATTATATTTCAAAATTCCACTTAATGAGTAGATTATAGCTGCTCTTCCTGCACAAAAGTAAGTAGCTGGGATGATGGATATGGTAATTCACTCTTCTAGTAAAAACTTTAATATGTATGTTTATACTGTAATATTACACTATCTAATTTCAATATTCACAAAGTTTATTAAAAACAGTCTGGAAACCGAACTGCATCACACAATGACTGTGATTGTTGAGAAAGAACTATTCATTATTTCTGATATACAATTTGTGTATTATTTTGCAATGCAGTCCATAAAAATTTGGGCTGGCACAACATGACACTGCAACTTGTAATACAGTTGAAGACAGTATTCATGCATGATTTAAGTTTGTAACAACTACAAACACTAGGTTTTGAATATTGAATACCCTCAAAAATTGACCAATGTATGAATGAGTTCACTGTTAAATTAACACTTAGATTTTATGTTTTGGGGAAAAACACAATGTGAATTTTGTCATCACTAAACTTGATTTCATGAAGAGATGGGATATATATATATATATACACACACATATAATATTCTATTGCTTAGTCAACATTTCTGGAAAGGGCTTGGTAAGATATTACCATTTATCAGATATAGTAGTTTTTTCTTACGCCTCAAGAGAGGCAATTTACCTTTCAAGTGTGAAGAACATGCCTTGAGAAAGTATTTTACTCATTCTGACTCCCTGGAAGATTGGACCAGACTTATGGAAATTACATTTTATTTTTAGCAAATGAGGGTCAGATTTGATCAACATGTGGATTACCTGTTTTATATATATATATATTTTGTACCAGGAATTGAACTCAGGACCTTGTACTTGCTATGCAGGCACTGTGCCGCTGAGCTATATCCCCAGTCCTTCTTATTGACCTTATAAATTCAAAAACATACAACAATTTTAGATATCAAACAGTTTTAATGTAGTTTCACAGAGGATCTCACTTAAAATTTATGACAGTTCTTTGAACTGAAACTGAACAGAAGATAAGTGACCCTCTTCAAGATCACCTGAGGGTCAGAATCACATTTTGAAATCAGGAATTCGAATTCTAAATTAGTGTTGTTTTTAAGGCATCACAAACTTCTGACTGCATATACAAATATTTAGAGAAAGGAGAAGTAATTTTAGCTAATTGCAGTGATTCAAGGATTTTAACAGGACAATCTTGAAATAGCATGAAATGTGTTAGACACTTTCTTATCACTAGGACGAAATACCTGATGCCTGCAATTTAACCAGGATGTTTATTGGCTCACAGTTTCCAGTGGGTTCAGTCCAATGCCAGTTGGAGCCAAGGTAGCAAGAGCATGGCGGACGGGCCTTGTAAAGAGGCAGAGAGAGTGGAAGAGCCTGGACAAGGCACTCGTTTCAGATCAGATCCCCAGCATCCACCTCTACTGGGGCCCTGCCTCCTAACAGCAGCTTCAGCTTGGGACTAGTCAATGGATGCATGAACCCACTCGTGATAGGAGGGTCCTGTGATTTAATCACCTTCCAAGCACAGACGGGACACTTGGGGGAGAGTTTAAGTGTAAGCTACAACAGAAGGTGATTATATTTCAGACTAGAGAGCTGCACTGTTGAGTCCAACAGTACTGTGTTTAACTATGCCTTCAGTTAGAAAATGTTTGTTCTATTAACATGCTATAACCTTTATTTGTCTTAAAATTTCGTCCTTGCCCTTGGGTATTTTGGACATTCACATTAGATCAAACAGGTTAGGGAAATGCAGACTAAAATAACTCATAATTATTACAGCTTTTAAATAGTTGTGAAGGTTTTATGAGCAAGGGACCTAAGATTATGTTGGTTTTTCATCTCAATGTTTAGCTAAGTTAATTTAACCTGAGAGACAGGAAGCAATTATTAAAATGTTTGCATATTTTCTCTCACAAATCCATTGATTGTAATCTAATTTTTGGACTTACTGTATGCACGATACATGGTTTGTAAAATTATTTAGAGAAAATCATCTGCGTCATTGATTATCTGACCATAATATATGTATGATTTCTTTTTTTTGTGTCATTTGACATCTGGGACTAACCATAAGACGGAGAGGTTATGTATGCATAATTTAAGAAAGAATCACAGTGCAGATTTCTTCTCTCAGTTTATTCGTAATATCTGGAGAACATTTTGAAAGGAGTAGTACAGTAATGGTTCTGAGGAATCCATGGCCAAATGTATATATTAATACATAGTGTAATAGTTTAGTATTTTCCAGTTTGTTTTCTACTGAATTTTGTATCATTATCTAGAAATAACCAATTAATTTTCTACTTTAAAAAATGGTCTGAAGCCATTGAAAAATAACAACCAGTGTTGTATGGAACTTAATATCTAAATTATTAGATATTAAAATTAAATTACTATAGAAGTCAAAGTGATAAATTAGAATTTTTATATTTTATGTCAAATATCACAATTTTTCTTTTCTTTCTTTTTTGGTCATTGTGAGACAGGGTTTAGCTATACAGTTCATGCTGGTCTTCAACCCTGTAGCCCGTCTTTCTAGCCTCTGATATGCAGTGATCCTCCTGCCTCAGCTTCTGGAGTTCCGGACTTACAGGCATGCGTCACCATCTCCAGATACACACTTTTTCGACCATAGTTCTACATGCAGACGATAAACATACTGAAGTATAATAGGAAAGTTATAAATGAATAACTATAAAACTAATTTAAAGCAAACATAAGTAAACAATAGCAAAATACCAGCACACACTTAAGTCAGAATTAAGGAGGTACAAAGAAAGTCCATGGGGAAACAGCGAGGGCTGGCAAATCCCCTCCCATTTACCACAGGAGGAACACACTATGTACCATAGAAATAACAGAGTAACCCTCAAGGTGAAAGCATTTGCTTTATGATTCTGAACCAGTTCATAATGCACTGGTTATGTAATATTATAATCATATTTTGATCAAGATAACAGCATACATGAGAAGCTTTAACTCTTTGTTTTAACTAAATTGAGCATATTTGCTAACCATATTTAAAGGATGCCAAAATGTTTTCTGATCACTCTACAATATTCTATGTAGTTAAAGTCTAAGTGACTAAAAACTTCACTCTGCAGATCACTTTGCCAGGAGAGCTTTTGTCATCTCAGGTCAATGCAAATGATTAATGTGAGAACAGGAACTGAGAGTTAAAAACTAAACATTATCCTCAGATGGTAACTGCAATATCCAGCATGTGAACTAGAAAATCTTACTGGATATCTGGGGAAATTACAGAGCTACAGAGAGAAGAATCGAAAGTGGAATATTCATTTCTATAATCTGAGTCTTGATTAAATTATGGATGCATACTTTTCCCACAAGGAGGCAAAATCTAAACAATATAAAGTCTTTTAGAAGTTATTTAAGAGATTATTTTTTAATGCTTAACTATGCCTTCATGGTGACACATTCATTTCTTTGGCAGGTTGCAAACAATTGAGTTTAGCAATGATTTAGCGATCGTGATCGGTTTGAGGAGGAATTGCCTACATGATCTAAATTGTAATCCCTCTCAATTATGAGCTACTTCATACATTGCTAAGTTGTCCTAAAATTTGCTCCAGGATCACATTGACTTGATAACCAACTGGCTTTAAGGTAAACTTCCAGAGGAACATTATACTAGGTTGACTATGGAATTAACCGAAGATTGTAATTAGCATGCGTAAAGCTTCAAGCTCTTTTTTCTGTTTCTTTACAGTTCAATTTTCGGTTTCCTTCAGTCATTCTTTTCTCTCCACATTTCTCCTCATGTTTTTTCTAATTTTTGGAATCAATTTTACATCTTTCATTTCCTGATCTTCTTGTAACTCTCTTCCTGGTATTTTTCTCTCTCTTATTGAGTTTTTGCATGTGTTTAAATATTTACGGGACAACTGAGACATTTATTTTGACCATTTTCATCCCCATCTTTATGAAATTTATTTCTGTAACATCTTTCTCTTCTACAGTTTCAGTTATCACTCTGTCACATATCCCTGCGCTGAGCTGAGTAACGGCCACCCAAAGATATCACACTGTCTGGAATTTATGTCACTTCACTGGGGAAAAGGTATTAACTGAGTAAAGGATTTGGCATGAGATCACCTTGGACTATCTGGACAGTGCCTAAATGTCATACATGTGCTCTTTATGAGAGGGAGACAAGGAGATAACACGCGCTGCACTCTGGAGACTCAGACGTATTAGGATTTTTAAGAAAATGTACTTCTTCCTTAGTCTTCCTTTTATTTTGCTTCTTCTTGTAATAAAATTACATTTTCCTTGATAAATGCATTCTTGTTTGTAATGGTGAACCCACAAAACATCTCTTCTCTGTGATCTATTCTTAGTGGGAGAGGCTCCTCCAATGCTATGCAATTATTATTTGTTAAATCCTGTACAGTTTCAGGTCAAGAAATGTGCTTTATTTATTTTGTACTTTTAGCCCCTGTGCTTATTATATGGTAGATAACTAAATGCAGTTTCATGTTAACATATGTGGACAAATTTTTAACAAATTAATTTTTAAAAACATAAAGGGGTTTTGATGAAGTAAAGACTACCACCATAGCTAATTTCTAGCCACCAGTGGGATATCACTGACAGAAAAAATTGGAGCCAGAAAAAGATGGGCACAACATTATTAGTATTTCCATCATGTACATAAATCACATATAAATAGCCTAATGTATACAGATAATAATCAGGCAAAAAATACAGAGATGATGAATTTTGTGAATTTGTTATTTAGCTGACATATTAATGATTAGTTTATATACTGATTAGACAGAAAAAATGTGCAAATGAGGAATTTTGTGAATATATTTTAACTTGTTTGTTGAGGGCAAGTTTATGGAATTTATGTCTAAGTTTTAAAATCAGCAAGCAAATTTCTTGGACAATGAATTATAAGTATCTGTGAGTCAGGCTGATCGGGGTACAGTGCATCATTGGTTTTATGATTTAATTCTTTGCTGTAGTCAATGTAAACTCTTGCTTGGAACAATTTTAAGAATTATTGTTAATTCATTCAACTAATAAGTAAATATCTAATATTCTTATTGTTTCACACTGTATTAATAAAACTTACAGCAATTAGACTTCTTCGGTTGGAAATACCTCTTTTAAATTGCCTCTTTCTAATTGGAAATGAGGCATAAATAAAATTTGAAAGCATATCAAATCACTGTATAAAGCCACAGTCCAGCTGGGGATATAGCTCAGTGGAATAAGCGCTTGCCTAGCAAGCGCAGGGTCCTGAGTTCGATCCCCAGTACCGCAAAAAAAAAAAAGAAAGCAAAGAAAGCCACAGTCCAGATTACTTCCTGTTATTATCTGGTTACATATAACAAATGACTTTCTTTATAACATCCTTGTCAATAAATTTTGTACATTTCCACTTTCCCTCAAATCTTTAAATCAATTTAACTTTTAGTTTTATTCTTTCATTAATACACGCATGTAGTCCATAATATTTACATTCCCTGTGTGGACTTGGTGACTGTTCATGACACATCCGAGTCCTTTTTCACCCCCTTTCTGTTTCTTTCTTGATGCTTCCTCCATCTCTTGATTCTCTTCATTTTAAGTGATTTATAAGATAAAAACCACTGAAGTGCCATTTCTATTAATGGATTAATTTTCAAATATTTTATAGTATCAAATGTTTTTAAAAACTTGTATAATTGCATGGCAGAGATACAAAATAGAACAGAAAATTGAAAAAGAATTAAAAATATTGGTTGTCACTAAGGCTAAGACTAAACTCAACAATTTTCTTCAAATGGGTCTGTGAAAGTTAAGCGAAGCTATTTTTCACATTGAAGATGTACTTTAAAATAAATTTTTTTTTTTGTTACTGGGAATCAAATTCAGGACTTTGCACTTGCCAGGGGGGCGCTTATGCCACTGAGCTATATCCCCAGCCCTGAAGGTGTACTTTTGAACAGCTGATAAAACTTGCTTGGTGTGTCATCTTCTCCTTGTCTGTTTCATAGAACATTTCATATTTCCAGGTATATTAGAATATTTTATAAAAACTGTTCAGGGTTTATTTCTCTTTAGATTTGCTTTTTGTAGAATGTCAGTTAAATTCAGTCATGTAGTTTGTAGGACGTTGTGACTGGCTTTTTTTTTATTATTAAATTCAGAAGCAGTAATTTTATTATTTATTTATTTATTTATGTATCACTCTTTTTAAGATTTATGTATTACTGATCTTTTATTTAAATTGTATTAGTACATGTTTGCAGTCCATAAAGTTTGCTTTCATCTCAGGAATTCTTTTTTATTGACCGTCCCCTTTTCCCCCACCTCCCTCCCTCCATCTCTAGGTGTCCCCTCTCTGGCTTCATCAGTATTGCTACTATGATCATTGTTCATTATTGTCAGGTCATGTCATGACAATGTGTGCACTCATTGTGGGTATTTGGTACGAGCGCCTGACACATCTTGCATGTTTGATCTCTCTTTCTTCTTCCCTTTCCCTCTTAGCCTTGGTGTTTGGGGCCCCTTTTTGTTGAAAAGATTTTTCTGCTGTTCTAACAATTATTTGTTTACATGTTGCCTTACTCAGATGGATAGATACTGTATGATATTTAAACTTGTGTGACTGATTTATTTCACTTAACTGATTTATTTCACTTAATATTGTCCAGCTGTTTCTATTTTCTTACAAATGTCTCTAATTTGTCCTTCTTTCTATCAAAGTAGCGCTCTATTACACACAGATACCACATCTTCGTTATCCATTCATCCGCTAATGGGCATGCGGGCTGCTTCCAGGATTTAGCTATTGTGAATTGTACCAAAAAGTAAAAAGTAGAAACATCATGTGACCCAACTATTCCCTTCTCGGTATCTTCCCCAGAGCGCAGAAGACATCACATTGCAGGGAGCCATGCATACCAATGTTTATTGCTTTTTCCATTTCCTGTAATGCTTCTTGACATTGGCTCACATTGTTGCACGTGCCACAAACTTATACATGCATGTACATGTGAGTATATCATATCTAGGGTCGTTTCAGAAAAAAGTGATGAAATAGGAATACTGCTTCAGAGACTTACAGAATTGCTGCTACATTCTCACACTCAAGTTTAAAGGACCAAAAGAAATCACTGGGACATTTTGTTCCCATAGGGCACAGTGCTTGTAATATAAATCCTCACTTTCTTTTCTTATGCACTGGTAGTAGAGAATCTATATGCAAGGAGAATTGGGACCAGAAATCGTGTTTACCATTATTCACTTTAGCTGGTTATGATGGCAAAACTGATATCTATTTGGCTGCTACACAGAAGTGCTCTCACAGGTATAAAAAATTTATACTCGGACTCTTTCTTGGTTTAGTTCACTTCTCTTGTTCTCCTACCACACACTTCTAGTTCCTCGTAAATTCTTGCCTGCTTTACCAGAGTATACGCAATCTTGATTTTTCACCATTGAATAAATGGCTGCTCACAACAGTAATTAGTTCTTCACCGAATTTCAGTAAAGTTCTCTGCTGTCTTGCTTTTTGTCCTTGG
Source organism: Dinomys branickii (assembly GCA_004027595.1). Classification (NCBI taxonomy): domain Eukaryota; kingdom Metazoa; phylum Chordata; class Mammalia; order Rodentia; family Dinomyidae; genus Dinomys; species Dinomys branickii. Next base: position 80,456 of record PVLD010008663.1, read on the forward strand.
CTTTTTATATTTTATTATTAGTTCCTCTAAGCACACATCCCAGCTATTGTTCCCTTTACAGATAAACAGACTTGTTTTATTTACTTCTTAAATCTTCAGCACATAGAGTAGCACACAGCAAAGAGTATATGCTCAATATTTGTTCAAAAGAGCAAATAAATTTCTCCTGATAAACACTTAAGAAAAGGAAAAGAAAAAACATGTATTTGAAAACCCATGTCAAAATCTGCTTCTCATTTGTGCACTGAAAATAAAGGGAAGATCACCAGTTATGCCTATCAGAAAACTGGCTCATTTTCAGCAAATAATGGTTTTTGATTAGAGATTCAATAGTTACACTATTCAAAGAGAAGTGATGCATACTTCACATTTTAGAGAATAGCAATATATTCTTTCCCTCACTTACCACAACTACTTAATTAATCATAGTTATGAATCAGCTTTGGGAGAGTTGAACAGTCACTCAACTCATTCTGTGTGTGTGTGAGTGTGTGCGTGTGAGTGTGTGTGTGTGTTTGTGTGTTTCAAATAAGAAATTCTACTTGCTAAAGGCCAGAAGAGAGCAGAAACTTGTTACAGCACTTCAAAAGTTAACTGAAATCCACCCAAACTACTGGGAGAGCTATACTTTAAAAAGGCAGCACAAGGTATCAGTTTCAAAGTTTCATTGGAAATTTACTGTTGAAAACCATTACCATCTATAGTTACTTGTCTACATGTTCTTGCTATGGACAGTTGGGCTTTTCTTTTTGTAATCAAACACATTTTTTAATGAAAAGACTATAAGTATTTAACCCCCTTATAGACTTGCAGAAGCCTTGAAATGTATACTTGCTCTCCTATATGAGAATAATGTATATATATTATAATAATATATTTCTAAATCTGTATGAACCTGTAATCACTGCAAATATTACACTTTAACTCATTTTTACTAATTTTCTCCTTTTCCATGTGGCACTTTTTAATGTCTGTGGAGAATACTAAGTCTGCATAGCTGCATTCTGAAATTGTGTCATAGGAAATGAATATTTTCACAGCAAGTTTTCAGTAATTATTTAAAAACCTGTAAGTTTAAAACAATACCCATGACCTTCCTGGAAAAAATGTACTTAGTAATGTTCAAAGGAATATATAAACATTATATCTATTTCATTAAACATGTGCAAACATACCTTCCCTTTATATTTTTCTCAGAATCATTCAGCTTTTAATAATTACATTATGATTAGTAATGAGTTGTAGAATAAAATTTTTGTTTTCTCTCTAGTGAACATACATGATCAAAGATGAAAGCAAAAAATTATTATTTTCAGCTTAAATGGACACAAAGCCTTCTAAGAAACACAAATTCATGAAAACAAACATCAATAACCCAGCATTCAAACAAAATCTATGTCAACAAGGCATGCAGCATAATTATTTAATGTAGTTCCACCCAATTAGCAAATGTACTAGTAAGCATCTACAAATTAGACATTTTGAGAAATTCTGTTCCTTCTTTTTGTCTCCATTTTCCCCTCAACACCCTCTGACATGCCAACTCTGTGACTCTATCTTCTGCTTGCTCTTTGGCCTGATCTGCTTCTGTAAAAGAAGGTTTTTCTTATTCGTTACCCACCTCCAAACTCTTTCTGCATCATTATGATGCATTTTCTAGTATCTTCTCAATTCCAGTAAATTTAAACACTTCATTTATAGGCTAAAGGAATTCATAGCTCTTAGTGATTGGCTAATTTCATAAAAAGAAAAAGCCTACAGAAAAGTCAAAAACATTTTTTCTTGACCTTTTGGTGGTGAAGATATGTTCCTGGCATTACAAAGGGGAAATATAGGCACTCAGATAGCTGAACAATGTAAAACAGTAGCCAGAAAAGAAAGGAAAAGAAAAGAAGAAAAGAGAAGAAAAGGAAGGGAAGGGAAGG
>PVLD010008664.1:0-82353 GCA_004027595.1 Dinomys branickii
AGCTAGGAGCTCAAAAAATCATAGAAATGCCTATGTTTTTTCATTTGTTGTTCTTTATTATTGAATAATAGGGTCAGAAAACTCCATGCCATGAAACTTTGTTTCATGAACAAAACTATTTAAAATATTGTATAAAGTTATCTGTAGGGTATACATATAAGCTGTATATAAGATGTAAATTAATTTTATGTTTAGGCTTGGGTCCTTTCCTCAAGATATCTCTCTATGTATGCTAGTATCCTGAAATCTGAAACATTTCTCTTCCCAAGCATTCTGGATACAGGATACTCAAAACGTAATACACATATACACACAGAGGCATATACATGTCCACACTTTTAACTTTTAAATTAATTGGCAAAGATTTGCGTGGACAATTTTTTTCAACCTTGCCTTCTCTGAAAAGAATGATCTTGGAGAAAAGAGAACAAAAACGCCTGCTTTTTATATACATCTGACAAATGTTGGGCACAATACTAGGTTTGTTTTAAATTTGCCTTTGAAAGAAGATTTGATTTAATAGCATTTGCTTTAGATGCATTTGTTTTTAAAAGGAGTAAATGCGACATAAATAGAGATGGTAACTAGTATAGTAGAACTCTTACACTGCTGGGAAGCTAACTACTCAGAAGTTATGTGGTCATAGACAAATTACTTAAAGCTTTTGTTTTGTTTTCTTCTGTAAATGGGAGTGATGATGTGACCTGTCTCAGATGTTTGGGAGGATTCAATGAGTTAACAAAATGTTTATTTTTTATTAGTATATGTTTGTAGTACATAATGTTTACATTCCTTGTGTGGAGTTTTCACAGGTATGTAACAGTGTTTAGAACAGTGCTGGCCTATACAAAAGCTCAGTATAAGTTTATCACTGTTACTGTATTTTCATCTCATCGTGGTACAAAATATGTAACATCAATCTACTCTCTTAACAATATTTATTTAAGTATGCAGTACAGTATCCGTAGCCACAGGCACGTTGTTGTACTGCAGATCTCTAGAACTTGTCCCTATTGTATAACTAAAATTACACTCACTGAGCAATTGTGTCCTCTCCTCCTCATAGCCTCCAGCAGCTCCTATTTTTCTTTCTGTTTCAATGAATTTGATAACTACATACTTCTTATAAGTAGAATAATGTAGGGTTTATCTTTTTTTGTAATTGGTTTATTTCACTTAGCATAATGTCTTTAAGGCTTGCCTATATGTAACATATGACAAGAAAGAATGTCCAGACCCATAAAACATTAATTAACTACTTACTTGGACAATAAAAAATGGTATGCAAATTAATTTGTTCACAATTGCTAGAAAGCCAAGTTCAGAAGAGAGTAAAACTAATGAGTAATTTCAGGATAGAATGAATATTCTTAGAATATTATCTATGCAGATTGATAACTTGTTGATCAAGACAGAAGTATCTCATAAAGATAAAAAAAAATAAGAGCAGTAGTATTGTATTGTGATCAATACAATACAATCATAATAATCAAAAGACAGATAATTAATCCTCTCAAACGTACTGATAGACACATAAGCTGGTATGACCCTTGAGGAGCAGTTTGGGAATACACGTAGAAAATACAGATAGAAAAGTTTTAAAAGTTCTGCTGTAGTTATTCTACTTCAAAGGAATGATTTTGTTAATGATCCAGCATATACAAAACTATGTGCATAACATGATTTTTATTACATTCTTTTTGGTTTTTTGGTTTTTGAAATTTTTTTAAATTATATTCTTTTTTTTTTTGAGACAGGGTCTTACTATTTTAAGAAAATTATGACAAATCGTAATGGAAAAAAATCAGGCATTAAAGGTAGATACAGCAATCTGGATCTACCTTTATAGATATGAAAAATAAATACAACAGATATTTGAACAGAAAAAAAAACAGGCCTTAAAACATTGAATGTTATGATCCCATTTTTGTATATACACACAAATACATTTGAACACAAAGAAAGTAAGTCATAGATGTAGACAAATGTACAAATGTTAACAGATTTTTCTCTAACAGTTGAATTAGGCATGATTTCATTTTCTCTATGTCTAATGAATTTAAAAGAAATTAGTGTTTCAAAAAGGGAAAAATGCCTCAGTCTGCCGAGCATTTATGTGCACATCTAAAGTTGTGCACGTGTTGCTGGGCATTGAGGCAGACGTGGAGTCACATGAGACTAAATCATCAGAATATCAGCGTCTGTCAGTGCGGCCCTGATAAGTTCTGCCATTAGGTGGGAATGGGTCTGCTAGGGAGGGAAGGTCATCTGTGTGATGTCTTCAAGCTACTGCCACTGGGTTTAATGTCATAGGCAGCAGGCCTGGCCTGAGCCACCTGCTTCATAGTTAAGCTTCCTGGATCCTGTCTCCCACTCAAAATAAGATCAGTTTACAAATCTCAATCTTAACTGAAAAACTAAGAAAACTAAGAAAATTATGAAAAACTAAGACTGCTAATGCTGCCTTCCATTTGGTTAGATGATTGTGAGGCTCATGAGTATATTTGAGTATCTGATTTTAATTATCTTGACTGTTCCTCACATGTTAGCACATAGAGTTAATTTAAGGACTGTCTAAAGCACACTGGTTTCATTTGGGGTCTATAATAGTTTCAGAATTTTTCTATCCAGGTAAGCACCTGTGTTTACACCCTTTAGAATAGGCTATTTGTAGTAGAAAGACCTTTCTTTTACTCTGTAAAGGCAAAGGGCTTTCTTAGTTGATTTTTTAACTGGGAGGACCTACCAGAGGGCTTCCAGTGCATTTGGCAGCTTAGTGGCCTGTTTTGGTATTTGTGCAGTTGACTTGTCTATATGAACAGTAGCAACTTTTAAGTTTCTGGTCTACCCCTATCCAAGCCACAGCACTGTCCAGTGCTTTGTAACAGCAAAAGTTATGTTTCTTTTGCTCAGCCCCTTGTCTTGTCCCAGCTGACAAACATTGTGAATGGAAGACAGCCAAGAACTCCATACAGGATGAGACAAAGGCCTTTTGGAAGCTTGCTTTCGCCAAAATAGACACAGCTACCCTCACCCTCACCCTCACCCTGGCTCTGGGGTTGTATTGACTCTGCGTCCTAGGACTGTACACAAGTCATAATGTGTTCCTTATAATGATCGACTCTCAGCCTGGTTGTAGCCAGCTGAGTTACTAGTGGCTTACATGCTCATGAAAATGCACCATCCTCGTGCTTCATCTGCCAGAGAGAAACATACTAAAAGTGGCTTTGTATACTATGTAATGGGAACTATATCCAAATTGGATCAAAATCTAATGGGAGAATGATGCTTAGAAACATTTGCTTCTCTGAACTCAGAGGGGAAGGGACACAAAGAGACATTGACCTACTCAAGTACAGATTAGCATTTGCTACTTTATCTCCCTTTGTTCTCAGAAAAAAATGAATTTACAGTTATCATATTACAAAGAACCATCCAGTTCTCCTCCATCACCAGCAAGCCTAACTGAAGGCTAAGAGTGTTTTACTGGAAGGAATTTAACAACAGAAAAAAACCCTCCCAGATTTTAATCTCCGAACAGTATTATCTTTCTAGTAAGAGAGCTTACATCTTGCTTCCTTGGAACCTTCCAGATTGCAGTCTGTGTTCCATCTATCAGAAATTCCTCCTTCCCACCCACAAGTACCCGTCTATTGTGGGGAGAGGAGGGCCTTTCCAGTCTTTTGCCTGGGGCCGCGCCAACCCTCAAACTGTGGTTTTCTGAGTCTCCTTGCTGTATAGTGTGGCTGTTTCCCACACCCAACCAAGAGGCGAGAATCTTGCAGATGTTGACCAGGTCTTAAGTGGAGCCCAGAGCTTATACAGCTCTCCTGTTCCCAGGACACTCGCTGATGGCAGTACAGCGTCCGTCCTTGCATACTACTGCGTACCCCTGCCTCAGACTTCTTAGAACTTGTGTACTGCGAGTTTCATAGTGCTTTTCTCTTCTTTTAGGAATGACTGTCAGGGAAAAACAGTTCACTTGAGCGGTAGGTGATAGAGTTTCAAGCTTAGGCCAATACAGAGTATGGAGCAGCCTGGCCGATCTCTGCTCTAAACCCGCCCACCAGCGTGTCTGCCTTGAGGGTTTTGCCAGACTGGTGCTGTCATGTGATTGCTTGAATCCCATCCCAGTTCACCTTCGCTTCGGTGAGGAACCTGGGCACTTGTCCCCGTTACTCATGCTTCGGTTTCAGGTAGTATTACAACTGCAATCACTTTGTTGTTTATTCAGTATATTAAAGTATGGTCACCAAGCCACAGGTTGCAACTCAGAAGCTTTTACTGGACTTGGAAAGAAGAGTTGCTTTCTGAGATACAGTACAAATCTGTATTGTTATCTTCATTAGTACATGTTTGCAGTACATGGTGCATCATGCATCATGGGCACATACACAACACGCCTTAATTCTTTCATGCTCTCACCCTATGTCTTAGTCATCTTCCATTTGCAAATGATCTATAGTAATCTTGAATCTGTGGTAGATTGAGAACTAGTCTTTACATCAGAATTCAATGTGGCTGCACGTAACAGGACCTTCTCTGTTATGACTTGTGTCTAGTTGTCCCCCCAAAGCCTCATGCAGTCATAAGTGGGGCTTTTCAGTGGTGTCTGGATCTCCAGTGTGTGACACTGAGATTGATTCATGGTGTAATACTAGGATAAGGGTGTGGGTGCTGCTGGCCCTAAGGGGGGATAGCCTGGATAAGATACAAGGGACAGAAAGAGGGTTGTCTTGTCGCTTGCTTTTGCTATCTTCTGCCTACCATGGACTGTTGTGCTCTGTAATTCCCCCTCCCAGGCCACTCTGCCTTGGAGCCAGACGATTATGGACTGAAACCTGTACAAATTGTGAGCCAAAAATAAACCTTTCCTCTTTTAACTTGGGGTGTCAGGTATTTTGTCTCAGCAATGAGAAAAACTAAAACAACTTAGAGACATTCTCCCCCATAAACTTAGAGAGACCTAAAGATAGATTTTCCTAAATTCCTGGTGCCCTTAGAAAATTTTCCTAAAATCCTGGTGCCCTGTGCCTTCTGTCTCTGTGCCTTGCAGTTCTTAAAGAAGAGCTTTTGCTGTATCCCTGCCTCTGGCAAGCTGTGAGTGTTCCTGGACAGAAGAGTAAGGGCAGAAGGGTAAACCCACCACATGTGCCCCTGCTCTTAAAGAGCTTTCCTAAAATCAGACCCAGAAACTTTGTACATCTCATTGGCCAGAACTGTATCTCCTGGTTATCCCTAGGTGCAACAGAAAGGGAATAGAAAATACAATTTTTTCTTAGCTAAGTGCACATTGTTACCCAAATAGAATCAGAGTAGAGAGACGACAGGAAGAGAGGCATGCTGGTTTCCAAACAAGTGACATCTCCTAAGCAATGGGTTCTCCTAACTTAGCTTTGTTGCTTGAAATAAACTTTAATCTTTTATTGAACATTAATGTGTAAGGTACTACTATAAAATTTGCATGTAGAAGGTAAATTTATTTTTGAGTGGGATCAGCAGAAATTTTACTTGTATTATGGCTGAACATGAGGTAGACACAAATAACACATAGGGTACTATTCAAGCGCTGGAGGATAGTCCTGCTACAAGATTACATCTGTATGTAAATACGTATTTATACATTTTCTTTATAGGAATTTAGTTGTTACTCAAAAGAAAAAGAATATTTGGCACATTGGGTTTTTTTCATTCATGAAGCGAATGTTTACTAATCACCTGGCCATTCTACAAGGCCCTGTGGGAGGAACAAAAACTGAACATATACAAATCCGGCCATTTCGAGTGTGTATGTGAGAAGGGAGGAAAAGCACATATGTAAGCGGCTGTAAGTAAAGCAAAGTGGAAGGTACTAACTCTAAGAGACAAACAAATAAGTCTTTAAAAGCATTTAGAAGAGGAAAGGGTCATTACTGCCAGAGTTTACCTTCACAGCTAGTGAGTACCATCATAAGACTAGAAAAATACATTGAAAACATACATCACCATGAATGATTACTGATGGGTAGGCTTGTATGTCATCCCATCCTAAAGGAGAAGTTTGGTACAGAATGGAGTATTTGTTGAATGTCTGTTGTGTGCCCAATATTCTGTTTCAAGAAACCCTTACTGAATGTCAGCACTGGACCTTCATTTACTCTCCAGCAGTCCAGCAAAGTAGTTACAATATGTTCTTTATGAGAAAACTGAAACTCAGCAAGGTTAAGTAACTTGAAAAGATTGGCCAGCTGTGAGTAAGAAGCCCCACATCTGAGCCCAGGCACACTTGACTGAAAAGTCCTGTTCTTCCCCACTTACCTGAGTCCCTCTGCCTGTCTCTGATGAGCTCGTCTGGCTCCATGGCCCCTGTTGAACAGTCAGTTCCTTTTTCAACCCCATGTAATAGGGGACCTGCACCCAGCTGATTGAGACTTGGGCTTCATGTGAATATTTTGAATTGCACTGAGAACATTTTTTAGCTGCTTTAGTGTTATTAGAACTCAACAGCCTTTTTTGTCTTTTTTTAATTATTTATTTTTGTAATAATTGCGCACGCTCTGTACAAATTAAAAAGATACAAATGATATGTAATAAATAGTAGCAGTAGTCTTCTTCCTACCTTGCCCCCTAGCTAACCAATTCTTCTCCAGGGAAATGAGCAAGGGTTTTGGATAGCCTTTCAGTGTTGTTCTATGCAAATACTAACATGTGCATTTGTATACGTAGATGTGTTTTCTTTTTATTTACACCAATGAGGGTTTTAGACTCACTGTTTTAAACTTGCTCCTCTCATTTTATTTCTTTATTTGTATGTAGATATTCTTTTTGTATTTAGATTTCCCAGAAAGATTTTTTTTTAAAAGAAAGAAAAACTTGATAAATTTGGAAATGTTTATGGTTAAGTCACTTCCCTGGTAACATCACTGACAAGCTGGTCTTACCAATGGCAATTCTCTTGCAACATTAAATTATATACCTCAATAAAGAATATTTTTATTTCAAAGAGTTATTTACTAAGAATAGTTTTTTGTTTTTTTGGTTTTCTTCCCCTCTAGACTACCTACCCAGTGGAATGGTTTCTGGATGGTTCAGCAGAGCCCTTATTCTGGTATCTTTCAGGCCTGGTCTTCCTTTTCTCACTTTGTATCCAGTATCATGATTCTTAGGGTTCTCAGTAGTGCTGCTCCAGCCTTCATGCTGAGTTCTGACCTTCACTCTCTCTCCAGCGAGGCTTCTCCCAAGCACCTCTCGGCTAAGAGCACTCACTAGGGTGCAGCGGTGAACGTGGCAAGAGCAGCCTGTGGGGGCCATTCCTGCGCCCTCCTTTCTTCTAGTCAAGTCTCGCTCCCAAATTCTGAGGCCCTCAGATAGGGAAACAGTAGATGAAAAGAAGGGGTTCATTTTAGAGCCAGTCCCAGAAGTCTGGCCTCTCACTGGATGCACAGAAGGCTGGCTGGAGCAGCAGGGCTCTTGGCACTTGGGGACCATGGTACCCCGTGGGACACACCAGGGGACACCTTCCCGCATGTACATACTCACCATTGCCTCTCTCCTGATGTCACCCCTCTTGCAGGGTCACACTGAGGAGAACTGCTCGCTCTCATGTGCTCCTCCCCAGGTGCTCAGCAGAGGTGGAGACTGATGAGCTCCCGAGGGCGCAGACCCTCTCCCTGCAGTCCCTTTGTTCTTTGTCAGGAGTCTCAGTCATGCACATAATCTCCACCTGAGCACCCAGATGGTCCCTCTCACCTGCCCAGCCAGGACCCATGGGCTTCCTCCTCAGAAATGGGACATCCCAAGGCATGAATAGAGAAGGGTTGGTTGACATTTTTCTAAAGCTACCCAGTTCATCTTTTAAGTCTGAAACAATAACATTCATAAAGGACAAAAGCAATACCAGTGAAGTCGGTCTAAAAGGTGAATGTTTATTAAGAGCATCAGCCGGGCTGTGCAGAAATGCCACTTCCACCATCTCTCGTCACATGCTGCAGCTACAGATAAAAGTCAATTTGAGAGTATCCTTTTGATTTTACTCTTTTCCCATCAGTCCACCCTGTCTCTAACTCCTCAGGATATCTTTTTAATAAAAAGTACTACATAGCCCGGCCTGATGGTGCATGCCTGTAACCCCAGCACTTGGGAAACTGAAGCAGGAGGATCACAAGTTTGAGGCCGGCCTAGACTACTGCAAAAAAAGTACTATGTATGTGGTCCATTGCATTATTTTTCTCTTAATATGACTTCACATTTATGTTTTTATAATACCTGCACATTGAAAGTAATAAAGGACCAGTAACAAAATTTGTGACACAGACATACAAAAACTTTTTTTACAAACAATATTTTTAGTGAAGGAAACAAGTTGGAGAAATTTTTAAATAGATGAAATTTCATCTATTTGAGGAACTATACTTTCACATCTTTAATACAGATAGTTGTGGCATTTGTGATGTTTAGATGATCTTTTTTCAGCCTTTATTAATCTGTAGGCCTACCCCCTAGCAGAAATACCCTTTTGTTGATCTTGTATTCATAGAGTGACTTGTAGTCATGTAGTAATTTTACTTTGAAAATGTGTTCAAGTGTATAATCTCACTTTAATTCTTAGGTCAACAAGGTGTTACTATACTAGAATTCCAAAAATAGCCCTGGGATCATACAGAGTCTGATTTCTGGTTTCTGTTGCAGCCCCGCTCTGCCATCTGTCTATTTACTCGCTGCTCCCTGGCCACAGTGGCTTCTTCCCTCTCCTCAGTCACACAGACTCAGTGGAGGAGCTCCGAGCTCTACAGTGGGCTGGAATCTCATCAAGCCTCAGTCAGTTTTGCTGTGTGCTCCATTTCTGCTACTTAACCCCAGTAGGACACCTCCATTTAAAAATTGTTGAATGTGATGTTGAAGGCTACTAAGACTAAGACCAAATGCATTTTTAATTCATGCGTATGGACCAGCGTACTACCTAGTTGCCCAGATTTCTGGTCCTCTGCACTTTGAACAAGACCCTCTCAACCCTGCTTCAGTAGATTCTGCTTCTTTGAATCTATACTGGAACTGGCAAGAGAAATTCTTCCTAAAAATTACTGTAAAGGTTTCCCTTTTCACTTTTCTCTCTTCAGGATTATAAACTAGTTACATAGAGCAAATGAGTTGTGAAAGGAACCCCCACCGATCATTGTGTTTTCTTTTTCTTGTAGGCAATCTTTGGCAGCCAGATACTACCTAACTCCAATTTATGGACAATGAATAATGGCGCAAGCTGCAGAATTTCAGGTGCCACAGCCAGTGGCCAGAAGACAGCCATTCTGCCACAAAAAGTGGTGCCACCTCCAAGTTCTTTCAGTTCCCTGATTCCCAAACCCCCAACCAATCATAAACAAGTGCTCAAAAAGGCCACATCCCAGAGGGCTTCCAGGTAAGTTTGTAATTATTTTCTGTTCGGTTTTTTCAATATTCTGTCAATTCTGAGCTAGTAATACTCTTTAGTTATGGAGACTCTAAGAGCGTTTGTCCTGAAATATTGAAAACCAAAATACCTGATGAAGAGCAAAGGCTAACCTTGGCCTCAAGCAGTGTTACAAATTAAAATCACCTGGGGAGCAATTGCAGCACGGCAGGGCTCTTCCCTGTGGAGGAACAAACTGTGTTCCTTGAGATTCCCCAGGTGGTTATGATGAGAGCAGACTGCAAAGCTTAAGGTCATTGCCAGCCAGCTCTTCTGGCCTCTGGCAGGAGCTACAGTCTACCAAGTAACAGTCCTGAACTGTGGACTCATAGAAAGGAAAGAAAACTGGATTCCTCTATGTGCTTTTTTTGGTCATTCTACAGAGTCAGATCATTTCAAGTTCATATAAAATTCATATAAAACAAGGTGAGGGAGGAGCATAATGGTTTGTTTAGCCATTTGAGTGGGAACACATAGAATTGGGATTTCATTTTGAGGATTAACTTTATTGACAGAAGGCAACAAACTCTGTAGCAACAATACTTCCAGTACCTTCTGTACCCTACCTACTTTATACCAAAAAAGGCATTTCCATGCCTGAATCACAGTCACAGACCACAGCCTTGCACTGTAGCACCAGCCCTTTTTAAACCAATGAGCTCAGAAGAAATGGGTACAGTGGGTTGGGTGTAAGCCCATCTTCAGTTTAAAATCAGGAACCGTTCAGCAAGCGTGGTCGAAACAGGCTTCTCTGCTGTGTGGGCACCTAAGGGTTATCTGTGGATTTCTCTTGCTCTCATTAAGGCTCCTCGCTTGTTTGTCCTTCACAAGATCAATTTTAGTTGTAAAAAAGAACCTCAGCACATGGAAAAATGAGTTAGTATTTTTTTCCTCTTAGACAGTGAATCAAATTCTGGCTGTGAATTGAAAATAATCCCTTGTGGCTGTTTGAAGCATATTGCTGCCATTATTCATTTACCCAACACATATTTATTCAGTGCCTGCTGAGTACCAGGCACTGTGAAGAATGGTTGGGGTTGTAATGAGTGCCGAACTCTGGAGCAGTAGCACAGGGTAGCAGGGAGGTTGAAGCTTGTGGTTGAATGCTGGTAAAAAAAACAGAAAGGAATCTGTGTGCCCTCTCACCCTAGGAACAGAAGAGGCAAATCCTTAAGGGCTTGAGCCCTTCTGGAGCCAGACTCACATCTCCACTCCACACTTTACTAATTTGACATCTTTGACAAGTTATTCAATCTCTTGGCCTAAGTTTCCCCATTTGTGAAAAGAGGACAGTAGGAATATTATTTACTAGGTCGGTTGGTAAATGTTAACAGAGCTACTACACATAAAGCACAACAGCGAGTCCTGGCACACGCACAAGTTCAGTGAGCCCTCGTCACCACCATATGGATGCTAAAGCCACACTGCCCTCGACAGCTTTGGAAAGCTCACAGCTAACAGGAAGATTAATGAGCCAGAAGTCAATGTTCAGTCTGCCAATGTGCTCCTTTCTTGTGGATTCTCCAATCACTGCCACTTCCCTCGGCTGGCCCTCGATGGCCTGTATAGCAAGCTGCGGGGCTGGTGGAGAGGTGGCCTCAGGCAGCAGGACGGGCATCCAGAGGTGCTGCTTGCGGCCCTGAACTCCCTGCTGGCAGGAGACCTCTGCAGCCTCCTGAGGTGGAATTGCAGCTCTCTGGACAAACTTTGCTTTGAACATTTTTGTGGTTTCTTCCCTGTGACAGGCAGGAGTGTGGGAAAACCGGAAACAGCTCAGCATCAAAAATGCACAGAAGGGGGGAGAAAGCAAGGATTTCTTCAGAATTTCAGAAACATAATCCAAGTATCAAAAGGCATGCTATGAGGCGATGTTCCAGGAAATAGTTTCCAATTTGCCTGTAAAACTCTAGCACAAATCTGCAGATCTTAAGTTAGCACTAATGACGACCTTAACATTCTCTCACTTACATGTAAAATGTCCAGGGTCATGAAGGCCCTACAAATATTTTCAAATATTCTTCTTTCAGAAAAACTAATAGCATCTGAACTCACTCAATGGCAAAAGAAAACTCCTGCTACGAAATACCCAGTTTTTTAAAATAAACTTTATGTTACTTTTATCTTTTCTATTTTAAAGAGAAAAGAACAAAAAATAACAAAGACAAAAATAAACACAAAAACTGTAAAAATGATACAGAATTTCAAAATAAGATGATAGGAAATCAACAATGGTTGTGGAATTACTTATTGTTATCTTCAAAGTAGTCACTCAGATTACCAGGTACAGGTATACAAGATTGATCATACAATTAAACATTAACTGTTCCTTTCAGTAAACCAACAGAAATTAGTAGTACAATTATCTTAGCTATCTTGTGTCCACATATGTTTTTTTCCTTTCCTTCTTTCTCTCTTTTCTCCTTTCCCTCATCCCAGTTGTTCTTTCCTAATGAGCAGTTTCTTTCCCTGTCACAATATCTATTGTACCTTTCAGATTTTATTTATGCTCTCAGGTTCTTACACTAGGGAGACAATACAGTGTTTACATGTGAGTCTGGTTTATTTCACTTAGGAGTATGGTCTCTGCTTGCATCCATTTACCTATTAAAGCCTTCAGTTTATCTTTCTTGATAGCTGAGTAATACTCCATTGTATAAAAATACCACATCTTTTTTATCCATTTCTCAGTTGATGGTCATTTAGGTTGTTTCCAAGACTTTGCTATGATAAGTTGTGTTGCTATAAACATGGGTGCACATATATCACTGTGGTATGATGTTTTTAATTCTGGGAAAATACCTAGAAGGGGAATAGCTGGGTTAAGTGGGACCTTTAAACCTGATTTTTTTTGAGGAATCTCCAGACTGATTTCCAAAGTGGTTGTGTCAGTCCACATTGCCACCAACAGTAACAAAGGATTCCTTTTTCTGCACAGCCTTGCCAGCATTGGTCGTTGGTTGATTTCTTGATGGTAGCCATTTTCACTGAGGTGAGATGGAATCGCAGTATTGTTTTAATTTGCATCTCTCGAATGACCAATGATGTTGATCGTTTTTTCATGTATTTATTTGCCATTTGTATTTCTTCATCTGAGAAGTGCATATTCATCTCAGATGCCCATTTTTGGACTGGGCCTCTGAATGAGGGGGAGGCTGGTATTTTTCACTTCTTTATATATTGTACATACAAATCCTTTGTCTGAGGGACAGTTAGCTAAAATGTTTTCCCATTCTGTGGGTTGTCTTCACTCTATTGGTGATTTCTTTTGAAGTACAAAAGATTTTTAATAAGATGAGATCCCAGTTGTTGATTCTTTGAAGTGTTTCCCATGCGGTTTGGGTTTTGTTCATGAAGACCATGCCTATTCCTATGTTTTCAAGATTTCTATCTACTTTCTCTTCCAGTAGATTTAGTGTTTCTGCTTTAATGTTTAGATCTTTGATCCATTTTGACTTTAGTGCATGGTGATAGACATGGGTCTAGTTTTAGTCTTCAACATGTAGAGAGCCAGTTTATCCAGCACCATTTCTTAAAGAGGCTTTCTTTTTTCCAGTGAACATGTTTGGCCCCTTTGTCACAGATAATGTGGCTGAGTATGTTTGTAGTGATGCCCACATCTTCTAATCTGTTCCACTAGTCCTCAGGTCTTTTTTTTTTTTTCCAGTACCATGCTGATTTTATCACAGTAGCTTTATAGTATAATTTCAAATCAGGGATTGTGATGCCTCCTGCGTTTCCTTTGTTGCCCAGGATTGCTTTTGCTATTCTAGGTCTCTTCTGGTTCCAGATGAATTTCAGAAGTGTTTCCTCTAGTTCTGAGATATGCTAATGGTGTTGTGATCAGGATTACATTAAATCTGCATAACAATTCTGGAAGTATGGCCATTTCCACTATGTTGGTTCTTTCTATCCATGAGTAAGGGATATCTTTCCATTTTCTGATATCCTCTTTAATGTTCTTTTTCATAGTACTGTAATTTTCAATATATAAATCTTTTACTTCCTTTGTTAGATTGATTTGGTTATTAACTCTAGGAGTCTTTTGATGCAGTTTGGGGGATCTTCTAAGTAGAGTATCATGTCACCTGCAAGTAATGGTAATTTCACTTCTTCCTTTCCTGTCCTTAATCCTTTTATTTCTCTCATCTAATTGCTCTACCTAGTGTCTTCAGGACTGTTGAAAAGGAGTAGTGATAGTGGACATACTTGTCTTATTCTTGATTTTGGAGTGAAAGCTTTCAGTTTTTGTCTATTTAGTATGATGTTGCTGTTGGTTTGTCATAAATGGCTTTTATCAGACTGACATAAAGACCATCTATTCCAATTTTCTGTAGGCTTTTATCATAAATGAATGCTGGACTTTATCAAAAGCCTTTTCTGCATTTATTGAGATGATTATGTGATTTTATCTCTGACTCTGTTGATATAGTATATCACATTCATTGATTTGCATATGTTGAAGCATCCCTGCATTTCTGGGATAAACCCCACCTTGTCGTGGTGTATAATCTTCCTGATGATTTGTTGAATTCTGTTTGCTAGTATCTTATTGAGGATTTTTGCATCTGTGTTCATTAAGGAGATTGGCCTGTAGTTTTCTTTTTTGGTTATGTCTTTCTCTGGTTTTGGTATCAGGGTAATACTT
This sequence comes from Dinomys branickii, assembly GCA_004027595.1. Taxonomy (NCBI): domain Eukaryota; kingdom Metazoa; phylum Chordata; class Mammalia; order Rodentia; family Dinomyidae; genus Dinomys; species Dinomys branickii. The sequence goes on from PVLD010008664.1 coordinate 14,067, forward strand.
GCCTCCAGGAAAGAGTTAGGGAGAGGGAGAATTGCTTCCCTTTCAATTTCATTAAAGAGGGCTAGGGAGATAGCTCAGTGGAATAAGTGCCTGCCTAGCAAGCGCAGGGTCCTGAGATCGATCCCCAGTACCGCCAAAAAAGAAAAAAAAATCAATTTCATTAAAGAGTTCAAAGAGTATTGGCATTAGATCTTCTCTAAATTTCTTGTAGAATTCAGCAGTGAATCCATTTGGACCTGGGCTTTTCTTTGTTGGTAAGTTTTTAATTACATTTTCAGACTCATTAACTGGTATTGGCTTATTGAGAATTTTTATATCTTCTTGATTCAGCTTTGGCAATTCATATGCATCTAGGAATCTGTCTATATCTGCTGTGTTTTCCATCCTATGAGAGTAAAGATTTTCAAAGTATTTACTGATGATCTGAATTTCCACAGAATCTATAGCAACTTTATATTAATTTTAGATTTATGGAAAAATTGTAAAGATAGTGCAGAGATTTCCAGAGACCTCTCGCCCAGTTTTGCCATTGTTAACATCTTATATTGCCATGGGACATTTGAGAACTAAGAAACTGTCACTGGAATGTTACTATGAACTAAACTCCATACTTCATTTGGATCAACAAAATGATTTTTAATCTAAGGCAACTTTCTATGGCTTCGGAAATCAGGGTCCTGAGTATCTGTTGATATATTCTTACTGTTCTAGAGTCGTTTTTGTTCCTAGCCAGTGTAACAAGATCCTTCCATCTGTGACTCAGTTTCCTGTTTTAAAAATAGGAATAATAGTGGTACTGCCTGATAGAGTTTTTAAGAGAAATAAATGAGTGAATGGATGTCAAGCGCAGATACAGTGCCTGGTACACGTTATGTGTTAAATGAGTCTTGGTTATTATTGTGGTTGATACCTGAGATGGCGTTTTGAGAAATTTTCATGCCAAATGTGTTGCTTCATCTGCTTCATCTACTTTGCTTATTGTGGGCTTTATTCTGGCTCGGTGTAGATTAATCAGGAACCCTCAGTCATGACCAGTGGTACTGAGTCACACTCAGGAATGCCACGGCTGCCCCAAGAGACACAACTAATGAGAAGCTGTAATGAGCTTTTGACCGTGCCAAGCCCTGTGTTTTGGGTTGAACTTCAAACTTCTCCTAGCACAGAAGTTGGCATTAGACAAATATAGAAACGATTTCCAAGAGCATCAAAGTTTCCACATCTTAGAGGGGTGAATTTGGAAAACAATAGAACATAAAAGATGGAATGTAGTTTTGGACTTTGGTGCAATGGGAGTTGACAATCAGAACAGTGGGGTCTCATTTCTTTATGATAATGTTCAAGTTACTTTCCCTTTAAAGCGTTCATTCTTCCATTTGTAAAACAAAAAGGGACCACTTCCCTACTGATTAGACAAAATAACTTGTTTTCTATCAACTCCATTGAAAGCTTTTTTATGAGCACATTTGTCTGTTAATTCTAGTACTTGGCAGCCATTTTCCTCATCTCTTCTTAGCCCAGGAGTTCTGGTTATACTTCTCAAGTTCATCTTCTCAGGTTTGTTTAGATCAGCCTCACTAGTCAATTCTGTGAAGAGAATGATTCAGAATTTATTTTTATTTTCCTATCTCTCTCTCTCTTTCTCTCTCTCTCTCTTTCTCTCTCTCTCTCTCTCTCTCTCTCTCTCTCTCTCTCTCTGTCTCTCTCTCTGTCTCTCTCTCTGTCTCTCTCTCATTTTTTAACCATTTCTGTAGTGCCCATCGCCTTTCTTTATTTTTCTCATTGTTTGTAATTTAGTACCCATTTCAAATCCTCCTTTCAAAACAGTGTGTAGTATTTTTTCAGGCAATTAGCTGAGCTAATTAGGACAATAGCTTAGGAGCTAATACAAGCATCCAACTGGCTACTCCTTGAAGAAACCTTTTCTCTCAGAGCTGGAATCATACTATCCAGGAACTGTGGAGAAAGAAACCCAAGGAGATTGACATTTGCCAGGGGCATGAGCAAAACTCCTAGATGGCAGATGAATTTGAAAGGGCTGGATCAAAGCTGTTGTAACCTGGGAGACTTCACTAGAGAAGGAAAACTACTGAAGAAGCAGACTGGTGCTGGGGGTTTAAGCAGTGGCAGAGCACATGCTTTGTGTGTACCAGGCCCCAGGTTCAATTCCCAGCACCAATGAAAGAAAAAAGAAGAGAAACACAGACTGAACTACTGCGCTTTTCTTTACAGAGCTAGGCTTACCCTTGCTCACCCAGGGCTTAGGTTAGCGGGCATCGAGCTGACCTCAGTGGAAACTGAAGGTGACCCCTGTTCTGTATCAGCACCCAGGACAGTAGTGTTTGCTTACATCTGCTAGGGCTTAGGAGGGAGGGAAGCATTGAGAACTAAGCAACCCATCAGACTAAGCGCCAGAACATTTGGAGAATCGGTGAGGGCAGCAGTGTGATGAAAAATGCTCAGAGATGAATGTCAGAAGAACAGAAAATAAACAGGTAAATATAAATATCCTTTTAACAGCCGAGTCATTATAGTAAGAAGATGGTAGGGCAAAGCAGTCAGGAGTAACAGCGGTCCAGAAGCTCTCGATGTGAGCATAGAAGATGTGTTAACCATTTTCTGTCAGCCTTTTAGTTTTTTCTTATGTGTAGTTTGGAGAAACATGATTTAATCTGTGGCAGAATCATTCTTAAATATAGGGTTCTCTAACTTAACTGTTTCTAAAATGTGTAATTATGTAGTTTTCATACTGGAAGAGAAAGAAGTGGAGGCACAGTGCAGGGCTGTGAGTACAGCAAGGTCCATACATGGTCAGTAGCTGAGCCAAAACTGGCCCTGTCACCACCTCCTGTGCTAGCCCCAGGTTCTTCCCAACAGAGTTTGAAAGTCCCTTCCAGCACATTCACATATATCTGCTTAGCAGAAGGCAGATTAGTCACCCTAAAATGTTGCTTTGGGAAAAATACAAGGTAATCACTTGGGAACTCAACTGTCTACACCAGTCAAGTACCCAGGAGGAGGAAGAGTTAGTGCCGCTCTCATGCTGGAGGTGCTGGGGAGTTTCTGTTAGAGGCTGCGCGGGAAACACGGAGGACGAATGGTGCGGGCTTTCATGTCACGGCTTCCTGTGAGCACGCAGTCTGGGAACTGGGTGGGAGCCCCGAGACAGCCCAGACAGTACCCTCCCACTCCAAGAGCAGGCCCTGGACAGGTCTGCCGCTGAGATTCTGTCTTTCCTCTACTGCCCTCATCAGTGGTGACTTTAGAAACCCAAAGGTTTGCTTCTGGCATGGACGGTGGCACCAAACATAGGTACTGGCAGCGGTTTCCAAGCAAAAGTTGCCGTGGTGGTTGTGTATGGATCAGTGGGATAGAGAGGTACTTGAGTCATGGAATGATGGAACCTCCTTTAGGGATTCATATTTGTGTTACTTAGATTAAAATCATTATTAGCAGGGCCTGGAGATACACATGTATAATTCCAGCTTCTTGGGAAGCTGAGACAGTAAGATCACAAGTTTGAGGCCTACCTGGGCAACTTAGCAAGACACAGTCTCAGACTAAACATGTAAGGACTGGGACGTAGCTCAGAGGTAGAGTACTTACCCAGCATATGCGAGGTCCAAGGGCCAAACTTTCAGCATCACATGAGAACAGAAATCTTCTCAGCCCTACTTTCTAGGACACTAAACTGGTTATGGAAACTGCTAATGTAAATGCTATTCCCATCCCTTCCTTCCTTTCTTTCTTACCTGAGTGTGAAAATTTCCCTTTAAAAAATTTGGGCAGCAACTTATACTGACCTCTCCTAAAATTCATATCAGTGTCTCCATGAACATAGACTTTTGATGTTTTCTTCTCTAAGGATGAGCAAAGATTGAAAAATCTTGGGGCTGAGGAGTAGATAAACGGAAGCTTCTTAAAAAAGATTCAAAGACTCTACCAAGCTCTGGAATAAATTTAAGCAAAAAAGCAAATAATATTTTAGAAAATTCTTAATGTGTATTCTTAACAGAATGTGAACAGAACATACCCTCCGTAGGGCTGTCAAAGCTGTCTGATAGAAAGGCAGTGTGAGGTCAGAAAGGATTGCATGGGAATGAGAACTTCCTACATGAAAACCTGGGCTGAGCACAGTGAGTGAACCTGGGCCCTGCAGAACATCAAATTCATGAGATAAAAAACAAGTGCCAAAAATTGAGAGAAAAAGGTAAAAATGATGAAAGAAAAGATAGATTCAACCCAAAGTAATGAGTTCTGAAAAGAGAATAGTCACCTGTATAGGCACATGAGAGCAAACCTAGGATACAATGTAGCTAATAAATTAATAGATACACAACTCTGTGCCCTACTGCGCACCCTTGGGACAGTTCTGGAACATTTTTATCAAATCCTGAAAATGAAGAAATTATGCAAGACCTTTTCTTTGTACATTAAACATTAAAATAAAAGTTGGGGTTCAATGCTCAAATAATTCAGAGATTTAAAAGCATTAAGTAAGTTGGACCAAAATCATACTACAGACTATATCAAAAATAAGAATTACACATACCAGAACTTGTATTTAAAATGTAGTCAAAGATGTACTCAAAGGTAAAATCATAATTTTAGTCATTTGCATGTTACGATACAGAAAGATTGAATGGAAATGAACCAAGATACAAATGACAGATTGACTTCAACTAACACAGTAGCGTTAGCTGATTGCCCAGAGTGTGGTGCTGGAAAGAACTGAGGGTTTGTCTGAGCCCCTTGACAGATGAGCAGTGTTGATCCCTGAGTATGCGGGGCACACATTGGTCATCCCTGAACTAAGCTTTCATCTCCTAGGTTTAGAAAAGGCACAATAACACAAAAGTAAGAAATGTCAAAAAGCAAGCAACCAAATTAGTTAAGTTCAAAACCTCTCTTGATTTGGAGCAGGGGAGCGGGGAAGAAAAAATAAATGTACTACTGCCAGAAGCGTAAGAGAATTAAAACATAAGAAAAAGACTGGAAAAGTGGATGTAAGGGAGACTGAACATTTATAAGAGCACTGCACAACTGTGTGCCGCTACATTTTGAAAAATGAGTGAAAGAACAATTTGGAAACTTTATAAAGTCTCAGAATTGGTTCTTCCTGAAGAAAAATTCTACTTAAGTAGAATAAGGTAAAAATTGAAAAACTATCCACATTGATTCTTTGTAAAGAAATAGGATGAGTGATCAGCCCTAGGAAACGGTTGTTCAGTGTCACCTCTCAGATGGTTCCTCAGACCTTCCTTCTGGAAATCCGAAGTGCTCACAGGGCGAGCCGCACTTCCTCTGCCCTTGCCCTGACTCTGAAGGCCTTTCCTCCCCGCAGCCCTTGTCACACCATGCTGCCCTCGGTGCACAGCCTGGGCCCCCTTCCCATCCCTGGTTCTGTCTCGCTCGTGGCCTCCCCTCTGCTTAGTGTCCTCAGCTCTCTTGAGTCCAAGTCCTGCTTTTTATTCACGATTGGGTTTTAGTTTATCATGTTGGTGCTGATTTTCTGACAGCCCTCTCCTCTGTTGCTCAGCAGACTCTGCCATGTACCCGTGTAGACCCACTTTCTCCCTCATGTGCATTCTTCCTGTGGGTCTCTGAAGGACAGATGGCTTGTGTTCGCCCTTCAATAACATATGTGTTGCGTGTCCATTGTGCACTGCGTTGCTGTAGTTGATGATGCCAGTGGATAAGACAGACAAGATCCCTGCTCCATGAGGTGTATTTTGAGATAGGAGACGAGTTCAAAGGCCGGTCCCTGATACAGCTCAGTGAATGGCAGTGCAGGACTTCAGGGATGCAAGTGGAGTTGATGGTGGTGATAACAGTGTTTGCATCAAGTGCTGTTTCAAGCATGGTGAGCTAGTAATGGTCTCATCATTATTTATACTGTGGAGGGTAATACAGGAGGCAGCAGAGCGTGACTATTATAAGCCCAGAAACTGGAATTAGATTGAATCCTGACCCTTTTACTTAATTGCCTATTGTCTAGAGCTACCCCTGAGCACCTCTTTCATTCCTTGTAGAATATTGCAAGTAATCCTGAGGTTGTGCTTGGGATTAAGTGAGATAATGTTTCTCTGACATATGTTTTGTCCAATAATGCTGCTGGTTGGTAGAGTTGTCATTTCTGCTGATGCTGTTGTTCCCGGTTAAAAGAAATCACATTTTTTGTTGTAAGTTGATATTCTAAGTGTGATTTTGTACTAGCTAGCAAGGCCTTGGAAATTAAAACACATTCGGATTTCCTGAACACTAATAACTCTGAAAAGTTTGAAGAGCAAAGACTTTGTTTCAAACAAAAGAAAACATTAGATTTGGACCTAGTGACCGTGACCTCCAGTCAGGTTGGCTCCGCAAGTTCATACTTTACTATCTCCCTCTGCTTCAAACATACACCAAGGATAGATTTAAAAAAAAAAAAATGAAATGAGGTAAATATTTCTCTAGCCCCCAAATGCAAACTGCTTTAGAAGCAGTAGTGGCAGCCTGGAGTTCAGCTCCCTTAGCCTTTGAGGCCTGAAAATGCCCTACCACGAAGAGAGCCTAAAGCTAGGCTCATCTCCTGAAAATCAGACTGAGTTTCACCTGGGGACGATTCTGCCCCCATGAAGAACATCTGGAATGAATATCGGGTGCTGTTCCTGGTTGATGTTACTGAGGGTGTGGATCTAGTGGGTGGAGTCCGAGTATGCTTGTGAGCACCCTGCCAGTCACAGGACAGTCCCTCAAGAAGAGCTCTCCCGCCCCAGATGTCAGCGGGCTCTCCTAAAGGGAGACCAACCCACTGCTTGAGGTAGAGTCCTTATTCAGAGGCAGAGGGCCTTCAGAGCCAGGAAGACAGAGACACACTCTTGTGACTGTTCATGTCTTAGAACTGACGTGTATCTCTAAGTAGCACTGAGGCAAGGACCCAGAAACGCCAGTGTGGAGCCTGGCTCTGGACTGCGGGCAGGGCTTCAGGTAGTGGCAACTACACAGTCCTCAGCCAGAAAGGAACAATAAGCAAATAGACAAGGGAGAAAAGTATTCCTATTGAAAGTACGCCTGTAAAACGGAACTCCAAAACACAAAAATAAAGGTCATACTAAGAAATACTGCCAACAAAATCAATCACTACAACATCCTTTATCAATTAATTAACATTTTTTGAACAATCAGACATGTTACAAATATTATGTGTCTCATAGGAGTCTCGGAGTCTCTTGTGGAGCATGACGTGTGACTGTCAGAAGAGACCTAAGGAGTATGTGAACAAGCAATAATAGAATTTGCTTTAAAAAAAAAAAACTAAGAATTTTCCAGAATTGAAGATGATATGAATCCTTAGCTAAGACATTTATTCCATGTACCAAAAGAAATGTACCTCCACATGTATCATAGCAAAACCGCAGAGCATAGAGCGATGTCTCAAAGACTGCCCAAGAGAAAGCTGGCTTTAATGCACAGGAGCGTGCACACAGTGCCCACAGCTTTTCCTCAGCAGTGCCAGGTGCCGCAGGACAACAGATATTGGCTTCAAAGTGTTCGATAAAGTGATTTTCAATCCAGACTCTAGAACTTTATACCGAGCTGAATTGTCATTCAAGAGTGAAAACAAAATTAAAATAATTTGAGAAGCTCAAAGTCTAAAAATACATACCATGCACAGACCTTTGCTAAAACAACTAAGAAAGACTATCTGGGATAAAAGTGAACCTAACAATATTGAATAACAAGAACCCACGAAATACAACAAATTTGCAAAAATGTCAATAAATGTTTATGACTGTGAAAATAATTGTTGGTCTTTAAATGAACATAATACACATAAGACATGAAGACAGAGTGCAGGAAATAGGGATATTCAATGAATAGTTGATGTATAGCCAGGTCTGTGTCAAGTTCAAGGGCAAGACAAATACTGAATGAGTTTGCACTTTCTTAGGGGAAAGAATAACTAAATATTTGATACTTAGTTTTCAAACCAACAGGAAAAAAAGGAAAATGTAAAAACTGTATGAATCCAGTGGAAGGCAGGCAAACAAAAGAATGATAGAGGACAAAAACTAAGAAATAAGTTAAAACATGTGAGTGGTCACAGTAAATGTTTCCATATTTTATACTCTTTTATTAAAAGAGATATTTGCAAATTGCACTTCTTTTAAAAGTTCATTTATAAGCTCATTAAAAGAGATGTACCTGAAGTAAAATCTCACAGTAAGGTAGGAAACAAAGGGATGGAGAAATATGAATACTGATCAGAAATCACAGCCTGGCACATGCAGACCTTGAGAGGATTTGCCTCCTACCATGTCTAGCACATGGAGGTATTCATGGAATACCTTTGAGAGAATGCGTGCAGTTGACAGCAAGCAATAGGGAGGGTTGCTTCTGAAAAGACTAATTAATAAAAAGCAAGAGCCTATATACATAATTTCAGGAACAAAAAAATGCAGTGGAATATATAGTTTGCAGTATGTTGATAAAGCAGAATCTTCTTCTCTATTACTGGACTAAATGTTTCTTTAATTAGTTTTCAAATCAGGCCTCAGTTAATAATGTTCTAATTGTTATTTTCTAAGAATCAGTGTATTAACTTGTGTTTATGAATTGCATCAATACTCTCCGGACTGATAGACAAAAGAAAGAGGCACATTTGAGAAGGAAAGTTGGAAGATATTTAATCTATAAGTAAATATCTGCTAAGGAATGTCAGAGGACATGTTTATTATGGCTTGTGTCTAGATGTCCCCCCAAAGGCTTATGCAGTCATAGGTGAGGCTTTTTCAAGGGTGCCTGAATCTAGAGTGACTCATGTTACAGTGCTAGGAATAAGGATGGGTGATTACTAAATCATTCCACTGATTGGTTTGGCACTGACCCAATCCCAGTGGCCTGGATATAAGGCACAGAAAGAGGCTTGTCTTGTCACTTTTTGCTTTGCTACCTTCTGCCCACCACGCACTATTTCTCCTCTGTGATGTCCCTTTGCCATATGCCACCCTGCCTAGGAGCCAGCCAGCTGTGGACTGAAACCTCTACAGACTGGGTGTCGGGTATTTTGTCTCAGCAATGGGCGAAGTAACTAAGACGTTTCTTATTTTAAGACTCCTGTCTTTAACACAACACACTCTATTGAGATTTCTTTCTCCTTTGGGAATTGAAAGAGGTTGGCTATCACCGGTATTTGATAAAAATGACCAAGCTTGGGGGTGTTGTCTTTAGGACTTTCACAGACAGCCAGATATGTTTGGCCGCAGCCCTATAAGGTCAGAATTTCTAAAAGCTTTTCTCTTCCTGTATAATCTTGAACACTTTCCTTTGTGGGTCCTCCCTTCTACAGGAACGTCATCTCTGATGTGGTGGCATGAATCCAAGATAAACTTCTACTAAGCCATTGAACTAGAAAATGTAGTGCCCCTGGGTTAGAGATGTGGAATGCCTTGAAAGAACCTAAAGAGAAATGATACAGCACCACTCTACAGTTAAACTGGTGAAGTAATGACTAAAACAGACCTTAAAGAGAGGCTATAACTTTCAGAAAAGTTTCCACAGGTCAGAATAATGAGAAGAAAGAACAGAGGAAAACCACAAATAGAGGAAATGAAGATCCACAGAAAAAGCACACCAGAAGCATTACTGGCAAAATGGACAGTGGGGCTATTGCTTGTCAGACCCTACTGACTGGAGATACGTCACCTCCGCTGGCCGTGTGGTGCGGCCCTGATGCCAGCAGAAGTCCTAGCAGCCGTTTGATTGGCTTATATTCCCCGAATAGAGACCTGTGCTAGAAGAAATCTGTCAAAATGATAAATGCAGGAAATAGTACATGTTATAGGGACATTATTTGAAATATATCATTGAACAACTTCTTTGGACCCCTAAAAGAGCCGTTCCCTCCAAATAGGAATAATGGGCACATCGGGCTGTTTCTTAGACTTTAGAACAATGGAAAAGGCAACAGGTGTGGAAGAAATGAGTTGAAGCCTGGGCTAGGAAGTGTACATTTAATATTTACTCTGTGGCTGCTAGCTGCGAGTGAGTCCTCAGGTGAATGTGGCCTTAAGGGGAAGGAGAGTATCACTATTAATGGAATTCTTTTAATTCTTTGTTGCTACTATACATGGCCACATTTCTTATTATAGCTTTTAAGTGGCTGTTTATCTGGCAGCAGTTTTTAAAATTCATGGACAGAGAAGGACCTAAACGAGGTCCATTCCAGCTCAGGTGTAGTAAGCATCTAACTCTCAACCTTTGACCTCGTGCTGCTTTCCATCTCCGCGATGCCTACACCGTTTCCAGCAAGCACAGGTCAGGATGAGACGCATCTACTGCTCTTCCTGGCTTTGCACCCTTAACTTATGTAATTTCGAATTAACGATACCTTTATTGCTCCAGCTTTTCATTATTTTGTCTTTAAAGCTTTTGATACTTTAATCATTCCAGTTTTTCTTAAGTTCACCTTTAGTTCCTTCTTTATATTCCATGTGTACTATGATTAGAAAATGTCATGCATCAAGTACTCATTTAACTATGCACACTCAGCTACTGAGAGAGAAGGACAATGATAATTTCATAAAGTGGCTGATCCATTTCTATCCCGTGAAGACTAAGATGAGAGATGCTATTTCTTCAGGCAGTCACAGTTCCCATGAGCCTTTCTTACAGGAAGAGCATCCTGTCATACTGTTTTTCTCATATGCAAAGATGCACATTGGTATAATGCATCCCCTAAGACAAGGGGATGGAAAAGTCCCCTTGACTTGACACTTAACAAGACACTTGCTTCATCTGATACCCAGTTGAACAATGATTCATTTTGACACTGCAGAAAAGATATATTTATTAAGAGATAGTTTGTCAGTCTCCAGTGAGACCTGTCTCTTTCTAAGGGATCAAAAGCAATTTTGACTGTGAGCTTTCTGCCTTGTAGGTTGCCAGCTAATTACCTTTCAATGTTAATAGAAAATGGCTATTAACTTCCAGCTTCTAAACATGGCCTTTCTTTTATAGCTTAGGACTAATATTCCATACTGATACTGGAGTCAGGGAGTCATCCAGTTAGATAGTTCTGTAAGTAAATAGGCCTATAGTGAATGTAGAGGGCTGATCAATTTTATTGAGTAAACATGACAATATTACCAATAGTTTGTTTAGTTCTCAGCAGTATGTGTTTTACATCTGTCATCTCATTTAATCCTCAACAACCCCAGAAGGAGGTCCTGTTACCCTGATGTTAAAGCACAGTACCTGACTGAAAGAGCCCAGGAAATGTCTCCATAGCTTCGTGTGTGTGTGTGTGTGTGTGTGTGTGTGTGTGTGCGCGCACGCACACGCACACGCAAAACACCAGTCATTGCAGAGCCAAGTGCAAATGAGCATACCTGCTCCAGACAAGTTCTCCTCTAGGAGCGGGCTGTCCAGAAATTGAGATGTATTTTCACAAGGAAACGATGCTGTCACAAAAGCATATTGACCAGTTGAGTATCTAAAGCACATGTAACCAGCCTAAGCCATGCTGCTCACCACTATTGCCACAGAAAACTCCACTCAAGGGTTTCCCCTCCGATTGCTGTGGACACATTTCTCCATCGCAGAGGGAGTGGAGACCCATCATGAGATACCGCTCTGACGGCACCGGCTCCAAGGCTGTGTGGGTAGTTGGGAAGGAGGACGAGTAAGAGGAGCTGGCACAGGGGCTGAAGGGCAGGAGATTGTGGGTACAGAGCAGGGTACAGCCTGTGAAAGTGAAGTTCCTGAGAGTAGAGGAAGAAGGCCAGAGAGTTGGGTTCCCACGACTCATTGGGCCTAACCCCTAGTGTCTCTTTGCCTGCCTACTGACATCTCCTTGGCTTTCCTTGAAACAGACGAGGCCTATGGCTTTTCCCTACTCAGCTGCTTCTAAAGCAAACACAGTGGGCCTAAAGGTTTTAGCTTCTATGAAGGTAAGAGCCCCTCCTAGGCCTTCCAGAACTTTCCTTTCTCACGTGGAGCCAAGGTGCAAATCTCAGTCAGCAGGCACTTTGGGTGGGTTTGTGGGCCCATAAGGGCTGAAATAAGATTCATAAGCATTTCAAATGTAGCCAGCCAAGGTGAGGCATGTGGAAAAAAGGAATATTCTGCTCCTTTATCTCTTCCTGTCCCTATAGGTCTTTTGTCTCATAGCTGGGGGAGGGCAGGGACCAGAGGGCAAGGGCCATAGTTTGACAGTTTAGCATCCTTCACATCGAGGATGGCAGTGACCTCCAGGGCCATTTCTCACCGAGGGCTGTAGGGACCACTGGGGCACCTAAAGCTCGACTTGCCTCTCCAAACGCACCTCCTACCACCTCGTCTTTACCAAGTACTGCCTCCCCATCTTCTTTGCTGAGGGGTATCATCTCTAGGCTCCTGGAAAATCCTGCATTTTCAGACTCTATCCCAGACCCACTGAATCAATATCTGCACAGAAAGGGCCTGGAAAACTGATTAACAGGGTGACTCCCAGGTGGTCCTGTTGAGGAAATTCAGCAAACACTGACTGACTGCCCCACCCCTGACAACCTCCTTTGCTGATCTTCAAAGGTTCCCAGGACATTTCTAAGCCCCTTCCAGGTTCAGAACCATTGCATGTGCCATTTCTTCCCGAACATGCTCTTTCTTGCTCCCCTCTTATGATGTGACTGAAATGATTTCCTCAGAAAGGCCATCCATGGCCACATCTCACCATGGAAACCAGACTCCCCACATTAATTGTCTCCTAACCCCTGTGCTTTCACTCTCAGCATTTATCATATTTTGTATGGTATTCATTTGCTCTTAACATCTACCCCCAGCCTCTAGTACCAAAAAAAAACAAGGAATGCTTCATATTTTTATGTGAGATAATGAGTGGAAAAATCATATTGGAAGAGAGATACTAAAGGTTGGGCTGGATGTTGCTCAAAAGCAAAGAAATGAACATATGAAAATTTTAATCTCTCAAGTAAACTTTTACATGTCAATTAAAATCAAGTTGATGGGCTTGTCTTAGTTACTCTTCTCATTACTGAGACAAAATGCCTGACACCCAAAATTAAAGGGGAAAAGGTTTATTTAGCTTGCAGTTTGTATGGGTTTCAGTCCATAATGGGCTGGCTCCAAGGCAGCGTGGCAGAGGAGAAACAGTTCATGGTAGGCAGAAGGTTAAAGGCAAGCAAGGGGCAAGACAAGCCTCTTTCTGTTCCTCATGTTGCATCCAGGCCACCAGGGTTAGGGCAGTGCCAAGCCAATGAGTGAGCTGATTTAGTAAACACCCAACCCCTAATCTTAGCACTGAAACCCAGCATTGCACCATGAATCAATCATATATTCTAGATTCAGCCACCTCTGAAAAGCCCCACGCATGACTGCATGAAGCTTTGGGGGCGCATCTATACACAAGCCACAACAGCCCAACAGGGAAATATATTTATGGGTATACTTGATCCAGTTCCTTCAAAAAATATTTATTGAAACCTGATGTGTGCAGTATTAGAGAGCTGATCCGATCTCTGTCTTTGCAAAGCCTAGATTCTAGCAAGAATGACAGATCTGAAGCAACCACATATACAAATTTATAGTTACAATTTTGATAAATGCAATGAAAGAATTACAGAGACCTGTAAGAGCTTCTAACAGAAAGACTTAACACAGTCTGTAGGGCATCAAATGGTCCACAATTTGGGAAACACATGGATGTGAAACTTTGCCCAAAGAATCAGTTACGCGCTGCACTGCTTCCTGTCAAAGCTGCATGAGGGGAAGTACAATAAAACAGTTTCTCAGCCTCAGCACAACTGGTACTTTGTGCTAGTTAATTCTTTGTTTTGGGGCACTGTCCAGTGCTTAGCAACATCCCTGGCATCTACCCAGTAGCACCCACAGTTGTCTTGACATTGCCAAATGTCCGTGGCTGGGAGAAGGAGGTGTGACCAGATCTGTCCCTCCTCCCTTCCCCAGTTGGAACTACTTCTGTAGATAAAAATTGGTTTTTAAAAAACATGTCTTCTAGCAGGTATAGTAACACACACTGGTAATGGCAGAATCCTGGGAGGCTGAAGCAAGTGCATCCCAAGTTTGAGGCCAGTGTGGGGAATTCAGTGAAAAGCAAAGGGGGGGATCTGGGGATGTAGCTCAGTATAAAGGCCGAGTTCAATCCCCAATACGGAAGGGAGGGAGAGAGGGAAGAAGGAAGGGTCTTCCTACAATTTACCTAAAGCAGTAAAGTATACCAGGTATTTATTCACTACACAAGTAGTGAGTGCCTGGCATTGGAGACACAGCACAGAACTAAAACCTGTGTTTTCCTAAAGCTGCATTGCAGTGGGGGCCTGTGGATAGTCAACTTTGAAATATGTGCTATTTCAGAAGAAAGGAATTGGTTGGTCATACATTGGTCATTTGAACAAAGTCTCGGAAGAGTAAAGGAATGAGCTATGTGAGAGGGAAGACCGAGAGCAGGAGGGAGGGCCACAAGGCTCATTGCCGATCTCCCCTTCCAGCTATGTCTGACACGCACCTTTGTGTTGCAGAGGGGCCTGCGCAGAAGGGCAGCTGAGCGAACTCCAGAGCAGCCTTAACTCCGCAGCCCTTGTGCCCGTCCCCAGCTCCACAGGTGAGTGGCAGCGGCTCCTCCTCACGGGGTAGCAGGAAGGCAGGAAGTGGCTTGGCATGTTCTCTCTCCTGCCTCTGACTGAGCTCCGGGTCAAAGAACCCAGTGTCCAGACTCTTAAAGCATTAGCAGCTGGGCGTTTTTGTTCCACTCTTCTTTAAAGTAATGTGCCAGCCTAGGATAGGCCTTTTATGGAACTACTTTGGGGTAAGTGGGGCTTCCTCCATCTGATAAATGCTGACACATTTGCACCATTGAGTGACCATGCTTTGTATCTGACTGGTCTCTCACCACTTCTATGGTATTTCCACCCATGGGAGATCTTTCTTAAGCCTCACAAACAGCCCTGTAAAGTAGATCTTCTCATCCTCCTCACGTGAGGAAACAGGCTCTGAAACTGAGGGGCTTCTGGGAGGCTGCAAGTGGATGCAAGTAGAGCCTGTACTTTGACCAAGTCAGGTCACGCTAACGTCACAGTCGGTGGACAGGGTCTGTTGCATACATGTGAGTTAGGCAACAGGGGGCCGGGGATAGTTTTCTACATATGGTAATTCATAAAAATATATTAAGTAATCATTAGAAAGAAAGTCACTCTGATTCAGTTCAACAAATGATGATTATTGAGCACCTACTATGGAGAGAGAACCGCGCCGGGCACTGAGGAGCACACAGGTAAGCAAGGTGGTTTCTGCTCTCAGGCAGTGTACACACTCGGGGAGACGTAAATGACAGCAGAGCTGCATGTGATGGCACACACCTATAATCGCAGTGCTGTGGGAGGCTGAGGCAGGAGGAGCGCAAGTTCCCAGCCCGAGCCACTTAGAACTGTCTCAAAATAAATAATAATCATAATAAGTAGGAGGAGGGGGTAATTTGATAAGGACTGGAGGTGGAGCTCAATCAGAAGGCCCTGGCTTGATCCCCAGTAGCATTAAACAGGAGGAAAAAAGGGAAGGGACAGAGGGGGAGGGGAGGGCCGGGTGCCGCAGGGAGTGTGCTACAAGTAAGGTCAGGCACACGAGAACAAAGGCGGGTGAGACGACTGAGCATGTGCTGTATCAGGCTCAAAAGCCTAAACGCTTTATGTGTAACACTCATTGGTTCACTGAGCAGGCCTTAGGTGTAAGGGCTGTGTCCCCCTTTTATGGAGGAAGAGCATGAAACGTGCCCGGTGCCTCTCAGCGCGCGGGTCTCCGGGGCTTGGGGGTGTCCTGGAGGAAGAGACTGCACCGCCGAGACGGGCCGTGGACTCCTGTCAGGAGAGGGGAGGAGGGGGCAAAAGGAGCTCCAGGAGGGAGTCTCGGCGCTGGCAGAGTCTATAAAACGTCCTGTATCCTGTGAGCGCCCCGCTCCGCGTGGCTGGGGACGACGTAGCAGAGCCATGTGCGGGAACCTCGGCCATTGTTCTGACAGCAGTGAGGGGCTCTCGAGGGGTTCCAGCAGGGGTGCGGAAGTGTAGACAGACAGTTGACGTAATGCACCTTAAAATGGCTCCAAGATCTCTGGACACCTGGTGGCTTGGCTATGTCATGAGGAGAATTGTACATGTCTGATAGGTTTATTGCGAGGATTCTGTAAAGCACAGTATACAGAAGGACTCTATACCTATACCCAGGTCAGGCAATACTAATATTCTGATAAACGTGTAAATATTGTCTCTCTAAGTTTTAGAGGCTACAATTGAAGGACTATCTGATGGGTAATACACTCATGCTCTTCCCTACTAGACCATCTCGTTGGGGTTTTTGTCACTGTCTTTGTGGCGCGGGAGAGAGCCCAGCACCTCACACATGCTAGGCAAGTGCTCCGCCGCTGAGCTACAGTCCCAGCCTTGAGAACATGGCAGTTATTTTTACAAGGTAAAATTTCCTTGGAACTGCGAAGGAAAAGAAGTGATGGCTGTGGGAATCCTGGGGAACTTTGAAGGAGATACAACTTTTAAAGCCCTTCAACGCTCCAAGTTTTTGTAAGCTGGAGAAGTTCACAAGGCCTTGAAGCTTCAGGGAGCCCTGACTACTTCATGTGCACATCTGCTTGGTGGCTTTTTAATTGCACTATGTGTGCACCCTGGCTAAGGCAATCAGAAATGTGAAGGGCGGGTGCCATCTTGACTGTAAATGGACACCAACTGACTCTTAGTGACAAGATGTGGAAGATTTTATCATAATCAGAATGAATTTGGCATCAGCATGAAATTGTAGAGCAGAGAGAAGTTGTACATCTCCCTGGCTTCTAAAACTGACCTTTTCCTCCTCCACCCACATTTATGTGACAAGCAAATTTTTTTTATTTTAAAGATAATAAAAAAAAATAAAATAACAACAGACAAAAACAAAACAAAGCAAAAACAAAAATGATACAGGGTTTCAAAACAGAATGATAGGAATTAATAGTGATTATTATATTACATATTTTCGTCTTCATGAAGTTGCTGAGATTACCAGATGTAAGAATGCAAGATTGATCAATAAAGAGAATAAAAAAATAAGAAAAAATAAAAACACTAGACAAGATGGTAGGAATTCACCAGTGTTATAACGAATTATTCTTACTGTGCTTAGGAAGCTTGTCATTTACTGTTTTTGTCGCCTAATAGCTGGGCCTCTAAATACCTTTGAATTTGTTCTACTCTGTGAGTGTTTTGGTGTTTCTGACCCTTTGTTAGAGAAACACCAATGGGTTAGACATAGTAGAACATGCCTATAATTCCAGCACTCAGGAGGCTGAGGCAGGAGGATCACCAGAAGTTCAAGCTCAGCCTGAACAACAGAGTGAGACCCTGTCACACAAAATAAAAAAGGAAGGAAAGAAAGGCCAATGGGCATGGTACAGCAAGAGTCAGGCATTCCTGTACTTCCCAGTAAGTGTTGTGCCTGCACAGCATTGCTGGCAAACTCTTATAGTTAGTTGTACAACCAGTAACTTCCTGGCATTTCAGTGTTTCACCTACAGACCCTGTGTTTTCTGTAGTACACTTAGATTTAAAACAGTGATCTAGAAGTTCAGAAGGGTGCCTTAGGAAAAGGAGAGGGCTGGGATACCAGGAACAAGATTTTTCTTAAAACCTGAAAGAGAGAACAACCCCCATAAGAAGTCAGGAAGTTTATGTTTCCTGGGACTTGGGATCTGTGTCTAAACAGGCATCCACGAACCATCTTTGAAGGATACTTAGTCCCTGTCTTACTCAGTAAAGTCAGTTGGTTAAATACAGTACTAATGAGTCCACACATGCAGCCAGTGTCTGTTTCCTTTCACCTTTTTCCAGTCTGGCCACCAAGGCTGCGACATACGCAGCTTCATTCCTTGGGCAGTCTGATCGTAAGGTGTGGTTTTCCCGTAGCACAGAGTCCTCTCCTGCTGCCTCTGGGTGCATCACATTCTTTTTATTGCGAGCAGCAGAGGAGACGGTGACCGTGGAAGCCCCTCGCAGAGCGTGGCCGAATGCGCTGTGGATATTTTCCCAGACTTCTCCACCTTGGGCTGTGTAGTACGGAAAGGAAGGGGTAGCGTCAGCAAATTTGGAAACTGGAGAAGGAAGCTGGAGTGAGGGCCACGGGCCCAAGGCCAAAGTCATAGGCCTTCGCTCTTTGTAACTATCGCGTTCATTCTTCTCGGGTTCTGAGGTGAGCTAAAATAGCAGAGGGCAGCAGATTAGATGACTGCATTTCTCTCGTGCTGGTTGGATAATGTCAGCTGCCAGGATTGTCCGGGTCTGAAGCCACGTGGCTGCCCTGTTCCTTCCCCCCAGCTCCTGACTACACCCCTCCCGTCCTGGCGCAGCTTCTTCCTCCCTGCCGCCGATTTTAGGCTCTCATGTTGGTCTGTAGTTGGAGGAAAGAACTGCGCTGCCTTGACAGCAGGGACAGGTTTCATTTACACGAAACAAGGAGCACTGTTCATGGTGAACATGTGCGGTGAGCCCCAGTGAAACGCACTGAGGCTTTGTGCGTGGTGGGTGAAAGGACAGCAGCTAGTCAGGGTGGCTGTGCCTGCCTGCGTCACTACATTGCTGTGACAGCAGAAGTGATATAAAGGAAACTCCTCAGTGCTTCAGCCCCGTGAGCATAGGAGCCACTTTAACTTTCAAATGAGTTATTTGCCGGGCAGCTCTCAATGGAATGATCCATTTTCATCATCAGATTCTTATTTTTTTTTTTAGTGTATGAAATACAGTTGGGGAAGCCGCTGTGTGTGCCGGCTCTGCAGAGGAGAGATTGGAAATGAAAGTGAGCAAAGCTCTTGAGGTGCTTGCTGCAGTGCCCCAGGCCCTCTGCTGTTCCCCCACACCTCTTCTCTCCCCAGGGCCAGGACAGGCAGAATTTGTGTTGATGACCTGGCCCACTCTCCATCTGCCGTTAGAAAGCAAAGAGACCATGGACTTGGTGCTTGGCAGGAGGCGGGGTAGGAGGAGGACAGTCTTCCTTACCTAGTTTTTTGGGATTTTATTTCTTGTCCTTTGGGTCCAGATCAATGTAGTCTGAAGTAGGCATTTTTTTTTCCATTTTTTCAGGATCTTTGGAAGTTCCCCAAGTTATTTTCGCCAGATCCAAACCCTTACCCACACAATCTGGAGCCCTTGCTACAGTTATAGGACAGAGAAAATCAAAGTTGGTGAAGTAAGGGCCAATTTAAGGTAATAGAATAAGAGCACATTTTTATTGTTACCGCTTTCTGACTTTATTCCACAGGAAGAGACTTAGTGTAGCTATCAAGAGAAATGAGTTTATCAGAGTGACAGAGCGTGTGCTTAGCATGAGCCTCTTGGCTCGATCCCCAGCATCACCAATTAGTAAAGTGAGAACAAAAATAAAAAAGACGGTAAAGTTGGATCTTAAGTTTAGAGACTGTCCAAAGCCACCCGTTAAACTTTAGTTGTAAACAGCTTGCTCCTGTATTAATCTACCAGGAGGTGGCGCTGTGGCAGTAAGAAATTTCTCTACTATTATTAGAGGCTTTTGTTTCAAAATATGGGGTCTTTGAGACGAATAAAAGGAACTAAAGCTATAGTAATTGAGTTGTCACAGGTAAAGTGAAACAATGTATGGGAAAACAGATTTTAAAGATGAAGTTGCAGTAGTCTCTAAAGAATTTTATTGTCAAAGAAGGATTTTAAACAGGTAGTTTGTGAACTGGACTTCCAATTAATGGGAAGATATAGAAGAAACAAAAAAACTTTTTTTTTTAATTTTTGGTGAGGTTGACTGATTATACTTTTTTCTGAGTTATTTAAAATAAACATACTATAAAGTGGCAGCAAAACCCCATCTTCCACCTACCCAAAACAAAAGTCATATATTCAAGTAATTGTCAGACTTGATCTTATAAGCTGTATCTATGTTTCACTAATGCTGCCCTAAGTATTTTGATCCCAGCTGTGGCGTTTAGAACTTTCCAGAAAATTCTGTGAAACGTCAAGGCTATGATAAATCCTTTCCTCTTTACTCTCTCCTACATAAAAAAAAAAAAATTAATGGCACACCTGCTATGAAATTAATATTATTCTTACCTCTGGGGAATACCTGTAAACTTATTTGGGAAGTATTATTCATTAAAATACCCCAGGAGAGTAAAAGGGGGAAGAAAATTATTTACCCACCACAGGGTTCATTTATATTGGATCAGAAAACTTCAAATATCTTTCCCCAGACCATTTAAGCTCTTGCCAGAAAGGAATGAGAAGAGAGACAGGAACACCAAATCCATGGCTTGATCATCTACCAAAAGGTACCAGAGAACTGAAAACACCCAGAGTTCTGTGGGGACACTTCGCCAGTGGTCCTTCCGAGCTCATATTAGGCAGCCAACCCAGTAAGGAACAATTCATAAAACACAGAAAGCTAAACACAGTGAGAAGGTCGGTCTTTACTTCACGACACTGGCAGCCAGAAGAATGAATGTGGCATCAAGCTCCAAACCAAACTGACGGCCTGCCAAGCAGCGCTCACGTCCATCCATTTCCAGCACTGCGCGACTTGGACCCGCCACAGTTTTCACATCACTTGCCCCGAACCTCTCTCATTAGTCTCCCTTATAGTCCACCTGGATCTTTAGCAAAGAAGCTTTGGGAAAGAGCCTGTCTCTCAGCTTACAGATCTGTCTGGTTAACCCAGCCCACCGAGCTTGTGCTATGTGTAAGCAGGGCTGGCTGCGGCCGGTCTTTGTGATGGACTAAGGCAGGGAAGCAGCAAGCCAGATGTGTGTGGATGCAGAGTGTATTGTGGGTCAGAGCGACTTGTAAGGTGGTGTCCATGGCACAGTGTAACTCGGGGGAAGCCCAGAGATGACCCAGCAGCCTGGCACACAGCAGATGGCAGCGGGCCCCTTCTCCAGGAGCAGGCAGTTAGGCAGTGTTGTGACTTGTATCTAGACATCCCCCCCAAAGCATCATGCGGTCCTAAGTGGGCTTTGTCAGAGCTTGCTGGGTCTAGAATGCGTGATGCTAGGGTGAAGGATGTGTGATTACTAGCTTGGGCTGTGGACGGGGTTGGTACCTACGCTAAGCCAGGTAGCCCAGATAGAATAGAAAAGGGGCAGAAAGAAGCTGCTGCGGTTACTTGCCGTTTCGGTTGCTTGCTTTGCTGTCTTTTGCCTGTCGTAACTCTTTCTCCTCTGTGATGCCCTTCTGCCGTGCTACCCTGCCTTGGAGCTGGGAAGTGAGACCTCTACAGACTGTGAGCCAAATAAACTTGCCTCCCTTAACTTGTGGGCGTTGGGTATTTTGTCTCAGCAAACAGAAAAAGTAACTAAGACAGGCGGTTTGTACAGCAAGGTGGCAGAGCCCCAGAGGTCACACATCCCATCACCCACAGACATGTTTTCTCTCTGTTGTGAATGCTGCGTAGACAACACAGGTCCTTTCAACCACAGTGTCAAGTGCATGTCATCGCCAGCTGTGCCAGTCCTGAAGCTTTGCATGTAAGGGTTTAGGCAGCAGTCAGGTTAGATCAGAGGATTTGCAGTGTGTTTGTATAGTGTGTCATGTGATGCTAGGGAAACATCAGTGGTCCTTATCAAAGAACTGAGCAAGCTGTGCTTAGGGACTAATCTCACTAAGACCCTTCCATGCTGCCGCCAGCAAGCGTCAGATTTCAGTGCAGACATTGTTCCGTTGGCTTACATTGGGTATTGTCCATTTGACTCAAATTCATGAGTAGCATATTACCGGTACAATATAATTACACATACTATGTATAATATACATTATATTGACTTTGTTTTCTATAGTCTTGATGCCCAGGCATTTGTGAGTCTTACAGTCTGTCCAGGGCCAGCTCACTCCTGAAGACAATAATCACTTCCCCATGAGTGAGCCTTTCATATGCAGAACAACCAGTCCTGAGTCAGTACCCTCTTGGGAACCTCCCTGTAACTCTCCCACACCAAGCCCCACTGCCCTGACCATTCTAGGGCCAGGCAACTGGAGACTACCTCTGGCATTCCAAAGCCTGCTAGAATTACTCAAATTTGCCAGTCCTGACCTGTTTGCTGGCTCAGCCGTGCCTTTACCCAGGAAGCCCTGGTGAAGGCTGTGGCCAAAACTTTCCTCCACCCCCTGCCTTCTGTCTGACAGTGACTTCACTGTGACCAATAACTGTGTAACATGCAGTGTGACCGCCTTCTCTGGGTCCTGTGAATGTAATCAGCTTCTAGCCTTCTTCCAAACTTCTCTCCCTTTTCCTCCTGTGGCTACACTGACTTCACCATCCTGTACCCACCATGAATATTCATGGGAAGAATACCTTCAACTTGCAGTACCAGGGACCACCAAAAAATACAAATTAGTTTACATCACCCAGTTCTAGGCCACTATCAGAGCCCTTCATTACGGGCTTTATTGCACAGGGGATGTTTTAGCAGCATGTGCTTCGCTAGCCTCAGTCTGGCTCCAACCAAACAAGAAGGATGTAGATCCCGCCACATGGGAAAATTGCCTGGCTGCCAGCCATCAAAATTTCATGCTTCCCTGTCCTGTGGCCTCTTTCATTTTATTTAGTAGCTGTTTCTACATTCAGAAACAAAAATCAAGCACAGCTGAGCAACCTGGTTGGACGTCAGGGAGAAGCCAGCCTCTCTTCCAGTGTAGGAAAGACGCAAGAGTTCTCTAAAACCGACTCAGAGGGTGTTCATTTGCCTTAAAGAAATGCAGGGAAGCCTGTTTCTGAAATGGATTAAGAAATAGGTTACAGGGAAAGATAACATCTGAAAATTGATATTGTCTCTCGCTGAGCTGGCAGAATCCCAAGAGAAGAATGATGATTCTTCAATTGTTAACAATTACTACTTTGTTACAGAGAGACTGGGGAAGTACAGTGGCCCCTTTCTCAAATTACACTTATGGTGCAGAAGTACACAGACCTCCTGGAAAAAAATACCTGGCCCCCTGGGTTGTTAGACTTGTACCCACCACTACTTCTTGTAGCAGAGTTGTGTGGTCCTGTGTAATAGCCACTCGATTTGGGTGGAAGAAGATCCAGTCCTTCCTTGTAGCCTTGAATCAGGCAAGAACTAGCAGCACTGCCTTAGTCTGTGAGTCCTGGCACATAGCTCTAAGTGATCAGTGGATCCTCTGCTTACCACCCGCTGATGCCACGTGCCTTGCTGGTTTCCATGGGATACTTGTTAGAACCACATAGCTTTGCTTTACCATCTTTGTGTCCTCAGGACATAATTGTTCCTGAAATCTCTAATGAAAGAATATGGCGTGCTGTGCCATGTCTGGTTTTGGAAAAAAGCAAGCTTTGTGCATGGAAGTATTTATAATTCTGCTTACATGATCTTTACAGTTGGAACTCAGCTCCAAGGAGTGTAGGTGTTTCACTGCAGGGCTTGAAGAATGACGACTTGAAGTATATTGCCCTGTTGACATGACTGGCATTGATATGTACCCTTTATTCTTTCACTTGTGTCATAAAAGAAAAGACTCAGGTTCCTCAGAGTAAAGACCCTCACTAGCAAACTAAAACAATAGGCCCTTATACTTCCATGTCATCAGCTTTCAAACATGTAGGTATTTCCAGGGAGCATTTCAGGCATCGGGGGCTCTCTGCTCTTGAAACCTAAATCGGGGAATCCAGTTATCTGATGCCAGAGAGAACAGCTTGAATGTGTGCACTACCCTTGTAGGCACATCATTAAAATATAACCAGTGTCCCCAGGGTCAAATGGGAAACGAGCTGAAAACTAACCTGCTTGTAGGGTGATAAAGAGAAAAAAGTCAGCTAGTTGGAAGTCACCGTAGTACTGGCTTTTTTTTTTTTTTTTTTTTTTTAGTAAAAGAATCACCTTTTAATTCTTATTGTGGTAAAAGAGGTTTTTCCTCCTTACAATCACTTCTTATTTTCCTCTGATAACAATGAAGACATGACGAAGCCTGATGAACAGCTGTGATAACACCTACTCAAGAGGCTGAGGCAGGAGGATTGCAAGTTTCAGGCCAGCCTGGGCAACTTAGTGAGATCCTGTCTTAAAATAAAATAAAGGAGCCAGGCATGGGGGTGCAAGCCTATAATCCCAGCACTCAGGAGGCTGAGGCAAGAGGGTCACCATGAGTTTGAGGCCAGTCTGGGCTACACAGTAAGTTCAAGGCCAGCCTGAACTACATAGTGAGGCCCTGTCTTAAAACAAACAGAAAGAAAGAAAAAAGGAAGGAAGGAAGGAAGGAAGGAAGGAAGGAAGGCAGGCAGGCAAAGCAGGCAGAAATAAAGAACTTTAAAAATTAGTAATAAAAGGGCTGGAGATGAAGCTCGGTGATAGAGCACGTGCCTCACATGTGTGAGTCCCTAGATTCAATCACAAGCATCACCCAAAAAAAAGGTTTTTTCATGTGACAACCCCAGATAAAGATATTTTCAAACTTTGTAAGTGTTTTTTTAACTCATAAGGACTTTTGTACAATTTGAGCTGCAAATTTTATTAGATACTGAACTATTTATGATAACAAACCTTTTAAAATTTTTAATCAGATATTGAAATTTTCAAAACTGTAATTCTTTCATAGGCCTTTTGTTTTGTGCTTGCCCTTTTTACATTTCCATGAACCAAATCACTGCGGTGCGTTTGTGTATATACTTATACTCTTCTTTGTATGGGAGATTTGAGTGGTCCATAGTTTGCTTCTCAAGGAGAAAGACACCTTCAATTTACTCTGTGAAGGGAACTTACCATGTATAAACACAGGGAAAAGAGGTCCCCAGAGCCAGACCTCAGGAAACCTACCTGCTACATGGGGTAATTAGCAGCTCTTCCCTCTGACCAGCTCATCTCCATTGTCCAGGTTAACGGCACTGCCACAGTCACAGAGATTACAGAGACATTCTGTCTCTGTTTTGTGTAGTCAGTCTTCAGAGGACCAGGTCAGAGGGCTTCCCAGGCAGCCACTGGTCCAGCAGAGCACCACCAGCAGGCACAGGTTAAGGTCGCCTACAGTGCCTTACAAACAGATGCCAGCCTTGTGCTAATGTCACACAATCGCTGCCAATTTATGCATTTCTTGCAGATTTCTTCTGATACAATTGTAGCCATGCAGCATAGATTTTTCATCTCCAGCATAAGGTCTTCAAGTATAATATGTAATAAAATAGAAAAGAAAACTTGGAAACAAAAGACAAGATAATTCAAATTTTCTAAATATAAGACCAAATAACATAACTGTATTTGAGATGAAATTCTGAGGCTCCTGAAACCAAGACAAACAAGGAAACATGACAAATTGGAGTATGTAGTTCTCATTATCAAAAAGGAAGAAATACCCTGCAGGAAATCTAAGCTTTAGCGTACTGTATTCTAAAGGAAGTACTTGACCTAGTGGATCTAGAGCACACTGAGCGCTTTAGTGCCCTCAGCAAGCTAACCCAGTGATGTGCAGCCCCTTGGTGAGATATTTGTGGCAGTATAGTATCCTGCACATTGAAAAGACACTTTTGTGAGGGCGCAAGACTAATACAACCTGTCTCTTTTCAGTCCACGTAATGCAAGGGTAAGATAATGGCTGTTTAGAGGCCTGCGTGAATTGAAGGTGTCTTAGACAGTCCTAAATACAGCTTCTCTCCACGGATTGCTTGACAAGAAGAACTAGCTGTGCTTTTAGGCAAGAGCCTTGTCTTTTATCTTGCTACTGAAGACATATCTGTACATTTTGGGAAGCAGACAGCAGGGCTAACATCACCTGAGAAGTGTGGAAGCCAGGCAGTGCTCTCACCACGGCACATGGCCTTCTTGCTCTCTGCCCCTCTGTTTACATGTAGTTGCCATGCGGGCACATTCCCCCCTTTCTCCCACTCTCCCAAGTGTGGTTAATTCCTCTTTCCTCAGCTCCTTTTCTCCTGTTCAATCTTCCCTTATTCCCACCTCTGATCAATTTAGATGCCTTTTGACCCTGCTCCAACAGAACTCTGATTACCTCTGTGATTATCATGGCATTTCTAACTCTCTGGGATTTTTATGGGTCACTTGACTTTTCCTTCGAAAAGGCTACAATCCCTGGAAAGCAAAGTTTGGGTCCAGTTTGACTCTGAAAACCCCAGCACAGTGCCTAGCCCATAGTAGAGGCTTAAGAAATCCTAACCAAATACATTAATGAGTAAATTTGCATATTTCTGCCTTTACTTGCTAGCATTTATAACACCTGCCAATGCTTTATAAATGCAAATCCGTCCATCCCCTAAGGATAGATACAGTTACATTTTATCTCCTGCAATAATCATTACTTGTATAATTTTATATACTGTATTTGGCCTTTTGTGTTTTTGCTTTTGAGACAGGGTCTCACTGTGTAGCTCAGGCTGCCCTTGAACTCACAAAAATCCTCTTACTTCAGTTTAACAATATTTTACATCCCATAGTTTAACATTTCATTCTGTTTTGGAGTCTTTTATCACAACTTACTTCTTGGGTGAATTGTTTCTCGAGTAAGATGATAAATTCTTTTATTTTTTTTTTCAGGTAGTAGGAACTGAAGCCAGGATTTGAGCTATATTGCCTGTCTGTCTGTGTGTCTTTCTTTGTTCTAGGTAGAGTATAAATCACAATATACCACATCTACTTACAGAAGTTACCACTTGCTCTTGATTACCCTGCAACAGAACAATGGTTGTGTGTACTCTTAAGTTATGCAAATTAATGTTATTACAGGCTTAACTTTATTACAATATGAAATTCCATCTTAAGGTTTTGCTCAAAGGACTGCTGTTTCAAGAATTGAAAGAGGTTACTAATTCTCCCTGTTTCATCTAAAGAAAAGCTTCTTTGTACTCAGATCTTTACTGAGATTCTCCAAAAAGAGTAGCACTGGGGCCTGGTGGTAGCATGGAGAATCCAGAGCAGAAGTTTAGTCGGCAGTACTGAATCAGAATTTTAAACAGGAAGTAAAGCTGATAGTGAACACAGAAGCCACAAAGATAGTGTGGCATGGGCTAAGGCAGTAGAGCAGAACTAAGTGTTTGTAAATAAGCTCGGACATTTGTGGCCATTGATTTTGAACAAGAGTCAAGAAAAAGTAGAAAAAGAATAGACTCTCCCATAAATGGCACTGGGACAATTGGCTATCCACATGCGAAAGGTGAAATTGGACCCCTCTCTTACATCACACACAATAATTAACCCAAAGCTAGTAAAAGACCTAAGTGAAAGGGTTGGAACTATAAGATTTCTACAATATATAGGAGTAAATCTTCAAGCCTTTGGACCAGGCAGCAGTTTCTTAGATACGACACCAAGAAAACCACATGGGACAACACAGTTAGTCAGATTCTATGTTCAAATGGTTAGACATGTGACCAAGCAGTTTTACTCTTACATATATATTCAGGAAAAATGAAAACATATATCCATGTAAACTTGTATATATGGATGTATATAGTAGCAGTATTCATAATAGCCAAAGTGTGAAAACAGTTTTATGTCCACCAGATACAGATAGTAAATGGGTAAATGAAAGGTAGTGTTTACATACGGTGAAATATTATTCAACCATAAAAAAGAATGAAGTACTGATACATGCTACCAGGTGGGTGAGCCTTGAAAACATTATGCTAAGTGAGTAAAGACAGTCACAAAAGGACACATTATATGATGCTATTTATGTGAAATGTCCAGAACAAGTAAATCCATGAAGATAGGAAGTAGATTAGTAACCGCCTGGTGTTTGGGGCAGGAGCCTGGGGAGTGTCTCCAGATGAACATGGGTTTCTGCCTGGAATGGTGAAAATAGTCTAAAATTAGATTGTGCCAATGGTTACACCACTGTGTGAATTCAGTGAGAAACACCCATATATTTTAAATGAGTGACTTTTATTAAGGTGTGAAATATTTCTTGGACCGGGGGTATAGCTCTGCAGCTCAGTGCCTGCCTGGCAGGCACAAGGTTCTGAGTTCCAGTCCCAGCACCCAAAAAAAAAAAAAAAAAAAAAAAAGAGTTCAGTGTGTTTTAAAATGTTAGCACTGAAAGAAAAAAAAAGAGCAAAAGCCCTCCAGCACATACAGCCAGCATTTTATCTTTGACTAAGGAGCCAAAAATATATGCTGGAGCAAAGACAGCCTCAATACAAGTATTTCCGGGAAAGTTGGATATCTGCATGCAGAAGATGGGGTCTAGACCCGCATATCTCGCTATGCACCGAAAGAAAATTGAAATGGATCAAAGATCTAAGTGTTAAAACAGAAAAACAATCTATTGAAAGATAAAATAAGTACAACTATTGACATACGCATAAGCAAGGACTTTCAGAACAGAACTCCAGTGACACAAGAAATAATACCTAAACCCAACAAATGAGTCATATCAAGTTCAGAAGCTTCTGTACAGCAAAGGGAACAACCAAAAAAAAACGAATAGGCAATCTGTAGAATGGGAAAAAATTTTTTCCCAACTATTTCTCACAGAACTAGCATCAAGAATGTATAAAGAACTCAACAGCCCTCGACACAACGGAAAAATAAAAACAAATAAAAAGAGAACTCGTGGTGCGGATAGGAGATCCTCACTCAGAAGGCCTGCAAACTGCTCTCTCAGGGATTTGCATGTGGGCCCTCCTTACGCATGCCTAGCACTAAGTGAGGTACGGGTGGCATTCCACAAGCTGCTGACACCACAGTTTGGGTCTGGGCTTCACTTGAGCCCTGCCCACCTGGAGGTCACAGACACAGCCAGTCTGTGATCACTGTTGGTGTGGCCCATGTCTGGCTCCAATGCTCAGCCTCAAATGACTGTAGAAGCAGTAGTGCCATGACCCACTGACAGCAAGGTTCCCAGCTTAATGCTGCCAAGAGAACCAGATATTTCCCATCTATTTATTGGGGGCAGAGCGGGTGACTCACAACCCTGCCACCATTACAGTCTGAGTCTCCTCCCTCTGTACACCTCGTGCAGACAGATCCTCGCTCAAAAGGCTTGTGAACTGCTCTCACCAGGATTGATGCATGGGCCCTCCCTGTGCATGCACAGCACTGAGTAATGTACAGGTGTGGGTGCTCCACAAGCTGCTGGCACCACAGTTTGGGTCTGGGCTTCACTAGCGCCCTGCCCTCCTGGAGGCTGCACACAAAGGCAGTCTATGATCGCTGTTGGTGCGGCCCATGTCTGGCTCCAGTGCACAGCCTGAACTAACTGGAGACACAGAAGCAGGTGTTTCACAAACTGTTGACCCTGCAGTTTGTGTCTGGGTTTTGCCTGTATCCTGAACTGCCTGGGGTCACATGACCACTGGTCTGGGATTGCACCACCAGTGCAGCCTTCTTCTGGGTCATACTCATGCCCTGAACTGCAAGGGGGTCGCTGGATCAAACCATCTGCCATCAACTGACATCACAGTTCATGTCTGAGACCTGGGAGAACTAGGTACACATCACCATCTACCAGAAGTCCCCAGACTAAGCAGCGTGTCTCAGCAGACACTGAGGTGCAGGCCTGACCAGCAGGAAAACTAGGGCCACTAGCAACCTTTGCTGAACTCCCAGAGAAGAGGGAGACTGAACGTTCTGCCTCAGCATCAAACATGACAAAGCAAAGGACTAAAATGCAATCTCAGAACTCCACCCCACTCAGAACAAGTCCAGGAGACATCGACATAGAACTTGGTAAACACACACCTGAAATTGCTGAAATTATTGCAGTGGAAGTAAAGAAACAACTCCATCAGGCCATAGAAGAGATTAGATCAGACATAATCTCTCAGGTAAAAAATGAAGTGAAAATAATAATGAAAAAAATGCTCCACACATCTAGAGAAAAAACAGATAAAAAAAAGTAGATGAACACAGGCAACAGATGGAAACGTTACATGAGCAATATAGGAATGAATTAGAACTCATGAAACAGACTCAAAGAGATTTCCAGGAAATCAAAACTTCCATTGAAAGCTTGCAGAACCGCCTGAATGAAGCTGAAGATAGAATTTCAGATCTTGAAGACAGCATGGCAGCTAGCAGTTGTCAAAGGAAGGATCTCTTAAAATCAACAAGGATCCAGGAAAAATAAATTCAACAGCTGCAAGACGAGGCAAAGAGAAATAATGTCAGAATAATAGGAGTCAATGAAACAGCAAGAGGTGACACAAATGACATAAAAACAATATTTGCAGACATAATAGCAGAAAATTTCCCAAGCATGGAAACAGAACCTGAGATATAGGTAAATGAGGCATATAGAACTCCTACTAGTCATAACCATAATAAAATTATACCCAGACATATGATAATCAAGATCCCAGATCTCCAGCAAAACAACAAAGTATTAAAAGCTGCTAAAGAAAAGAAATATCACCTATAAAGGAAAACCCATCAGAATCATGGCAGACTTTTCAACACAAACCATGCAATCGAGAAGACCTTGGAGTGAAGTGTTACAGGTCCTGAGACAAAACAGCTTCCAACCAAGATTGATGTATCCTGCCAAACTATGCTTCAAGTTTAATGGAGAAATAAAATATTTCCACAACAAAGAGCAACTGCAGAACTTCATGAGGGCCAAACCATACATACAAAAAATACTAAAAGACATTCTGAACAGAGAAGAAAATGAATGCAATTTCAGGAACAACAATACAAAGGAACCCTCAAGAAGAGCAAGCAAGTAAACAGGTAGAAAAAGTAATAAACCAACAGCAAGTAAATAACATGACAATGATAAGCCAGCACATATCGGTAATAACCATAAATGTAAATGACCTCAATTCACCAGGCAAAAGAAACAGACTGGCAGAGTGGATTATGAACAAATTCCAATGATATGCTCTATACAGGAAACACATTTTACTCAAAAGGAAATCTATAGACTGAAAGTCAAAGGATGGAAACAAAGGATTAAAAGATTAAAACAATCCTCCATGCAACAGGAACCCAGAAAAAAGCAAGAGTAGCTATTATGTTTGCAGACAATGTAAACTTCAACCCAAGAACAATTGAAAGAGCTAAAGAAAGTCACTATATACTTGTTAGGGGAAAACTGCAAGAGGATGAGATAACAACCCTAAACATGTATGTACCAAATACAGGAACTCCAAACTACATAAGACAAATCTTAACAGACATGAAAACCCTTATAATTAATAACACTATTGTAATAGGGGACCTCAACACCCCTTTGACACAAAGAGATAGATAACTGGACAAAAAATCAGCAAAGAAATAACAGATCTGAACCAAAGCTGTGAACAAGTGGACTTAGTACATGTATACAGAGTGTTCCACCCCAAAACATCAGAATACACATTTTTCTCAGCTGCACATGGGACTTTCTCTAAAATAGACCATATTCTAGCCCACAGAGCATACCTACCTAAGTGCAAAAGAATTGAAATCATCCCATGCATATCATCTGACCACAGTGCAATGAAATTGGAAATTAATGACAAAATGAACTCTCAAAACTCCATAGACACTTGGAAATTAAACAACAACCTCTTGAACAACCAATGGGTCACAGAAGAAATTAAAAAATACCTACAAACAGCAAAAATGTAGATACGACTTACCAGAATCTGTGGGATGCAATGAAAGCAGTCCTCAGAGGGAAATTTATAGCGATGAACTCACACATAAGGAAAACAGAAAAAGAACAAATAAATATCCTAATACTGCACCTCAGACTTTTAGAAAAAAAAGAGTAAGTCAAGCCCAAAGCTCAAAGAAGGGAGAAGATGATAAAGATTAGGGCAGAAATTAATGCAATTGAAATGAAGAAAACCGTACAAAAAAATAAATGAATCAAAGAGTTGGTTCTTTGAAAGAATAAATAAAAGTGATAAGCCCCTAGCCAACCTTATCAATAAAAGAAAGAAAAGAATTCAAATTCATGCAATAAGGAATGAAAAGAATAAAATTACTACAGATTCGACAGAAATTCAGAAGATCATTAATTCGCACTTTGAAAATCTTTACTCCCATAGAATAAAAAACTCAGAAAAAAGGACAGATTCCTAGGTATGTACAAATTACCAAGGTTGAGTCAAGAAGATATAAAAGTCCTGAACAATCCAATATCAATTAATGAGACTGAAAATGGGATTAAAAACTTACCAACAAAGAAAAGCCCAGGCTCTGATGGATTCACAGCAGAATTTTACAACAAAGATTTAATACTAACACTCCTCAAATTCTTCAATGAAATTGAAAAGGAAGCAATTCTTCCTAACTCATTTTTGGAGGCGAGTATTATACTGATACCAAAACCAGAAAAAGACCCAACCAAGAAAGAGAACTACAGACCAATCTCCCTAATGACTATAGATGCAAAGATACTCAAAACACTAGCAAAGAATGTAGCAAATCATGAAGAAAATCTTATACCATGACCAAGTCGGATTCATTCCAGGAATGCAGAGATGGTTCAATATATGCAAATCAATTGATGTTATACACCATATCAATAGAGCCAAAGACAAAAACCGTATGATCATCTCAATAGATGCAGAAAAAGCTTTCAACAAAGTCTAACATGCATTCATGATAAAAACTCTACAGAAAATAGAAACAGATGGTCTTTACCTCAACCTGATCAAAGCCATCTATGACAAACCAACAGCCAATATCAACATCATACTAAATGGACAAAAACTGAAAGCTTTTACTTTAAAATCAGGAATAAGACAAGAATGTCTGCTGTCACCACTCCTGTTCAGCATAGTGCTGGGAGCATTAGCCAGAGCAATTAGACGAGAAGAGAGAAAAGGAATAAGGATAGGAAAAGAAGAAGTAAAACTATCACTATGTGCAAATGACAGGATACTTTACATGGAAGACCCCAAAACTCCACAAGAAGATTCCTTGAATTAATTGACAAATTCAGCAGTGTAGCTGGATACAAAGTCAACACCCAAAAATCAGTAGCATTCCTATACATAAACACTGAGAGAGAAATTAAGGAATGCATACCTCGCACAATAACATCCAAGAAATTGAAATAATGAGGAATCAATCTAATGAAAGAAGTAAAAGATCTATTCAATGAAAACTACAGTACTCTGGAAAAAAAAGATTGAAGAGGATTTCAATAAATGGAAAAATATTCCTTGCTCATGGATAGGAAGAACCAACATTGTGAAAATAGCTATACTACCAAAATTGTTGTACAGGTTCAATGCAATTCCCCTTAAACTACCCATTAGCATACCTCACAGATCTAGAGAAAACATTCCTTAAATTCATCTGGAACCAGAAGAGAACCATAATAGCAAAAGCAATCCTGGACAACAAGGACAAGTCAGGTGGAAATACAATCCCTGACCTGAAATTATACTACAAAGCTACTGTAATAAAATCAACATGGTACTGGCTAAAACATAGACCATAAGATCAAAGGAACAGACTAGAAGACACAGACACAACCACAAACACACTCGGCTACCTAATCTTTGATAAAGAGGCTAAACAGACTCACTGGAAGAACGATAGCCTCTTTAATAAATGGTGCTGGAAAATTTGGTTTGCCACCTGCCAAAGATTGAAAATAGACCCAAATCTATCACCATCCACCAAACTCAAGTCAAAATGGACAACAGATTTCAATATTAAAGCAGAAACACTAAATCTATTGGAAGAGAAAGTAGGTAAAAACCTTGAAGACATAGGGGTAGGCAGAGAGTTCATGAATAAAAACCAAACTGCCTGTGAAATACTTCAAAGAATCAACAACTGGGATCTCATTCTACTGAAAAGTTTCTGCACATCTAAAGAAATCACCAGGAGAGTAAAAAGAAAACCCACAAATAGGGAAAAAATTTTAGCTGACTGTCCCTCAGACAAAGGTCTTCTATCTAGAACATATAAAGAATTAAAGGGGCTGGGGATATAGCTCAGTGGAATAAGCGCTTGCCTAGCAAGCGCAGGGTCCTGAGTTCGATCCCCAGTACCGCAAAAAAAAAAAAGAATTAAAAAACATTAGCCCCTCCAAATTCAAAGACCCAATCCAAAAATGGGTATCTGAGATGAATACACACTTCTCAGGTGAAGAAATACAAATGGCAAATAGATACATGAAAAAATGTTCAACATCATTAGTCATTTAAGAAATGCAGATTAAAACAACACTGAGATTTCACCTTACCCCAGTAAGAATGGCTAGCATTAAGAAATCAACCAATAACAAAAGCCGGCGAGGCTGTGGAGAAATAGGAACTCTACTGCTGGTGGCAATGCAGACTGGTGAAACCACTGTGGAAAGCAATTGGAGATTCCTCAGCAAACTAGGTCTAGAGGTCCCATTCAACCCAGCTATTCCCCTTCTGGATATTTTCCCAGAAGATCTGAAAACACTGTATCACAGCAATATATGTGCACCCATGTTTGTAGTGGCACACTTTGTAATTGCTAAATTGTGGAAGCAACCCAAATGACCATCCACTGAGGATTGGATAAAAAAATTGTACTTTTATATAATGGAATATTACTCAGCTATAAAGAAAGATAAACTCGAGGCTTTTATAGGTAAATGGTCACAATTTGCAACCATACTCATAAGTGAAATAAATCAGACCTGCATATATAAGCAACCTATTGTCTCACTAGTGTAAGAACCTGAAAGAGTGAATAAAACCTAGGAGGTATGATAGACATTGTGAAATGACAGGAAAATACTTAAAAGTAAAGGGCAACTGAGGTGTGGAATAAGAGAAGGGAAAGAAGGGGAAATCATGTATGTATGTATATGCAGGATAGCTAACAGTTATACCACTGTCTTCTATTGCTTTACTGAAAGGAACAGTTAATGATTAGTTGTTTGATCATTATTGCATGTCTCTAGTTGTTTTCCTGAGAAAGCACTTTGAAGATATCAATACATAATACAACAACCATTGTTAATTTCCTACCACTTTGTCTGTAACTCTGTATTGTTTGTATTGTTCTTGTGCTATTTTGTAAATGGATGTCTGTTTGTTAATATGTTTTCTTCTTTTATTTTTAAAATTAAAAAAACTCAAAAAAATTAGATCCCATCAATATAAAAGACCTAAGCAAAAATGGACAGCTGAAATAAACAGATATTTCTCAGAAGTACAGATAGCCAATAAATACGTGGAAAAATGCTCATCATCTCCGGTCATCAAAGAAATGCAAATTAAAATTACACGTGTAGTAGTGCATGCCTATAATACAAGCACTCAGAGACTGAGGCAGGAGGATTGCCATGAGTTCAAGTCCAGCCTATACTATATAGCGAAACCCTGTCTCAAAAGACAGCAACAAGAAAATTACACTGAGATACCATGTTATCTCAAAAAGGATGGTTGTCGTCCAAAAATCTAATAAATGCAGGAAAGGATTAGGGGGAAAAGGAGCTCTACTACATTGTTGGAGGTAATATAAACTATTACAACCACTGTGGAAATCAGTATGGAGATCCTTTGAAAAACAGAGTGGAAATTCCATTTGCCCCAGCTATCCCCCTTCTAGGCTTCTTCTCAAGAGTTAAAATCATATGAGAGGGACCCATGAACACCTGTGTGTACAGTGGCACAGTGTATAATAGCTGGGTCTGGGAAACAGCACGTATGTCCATCATCAGATGAGTAAGGAAAATGGTATTTCAGATAATGGGCTACTACAGGACCATAAAAAAGGATAAACCGGAGGCGTTCATGGGTAAACAGGTACACCTCCAAAGTATAATGCTAAGTGAGACAAGTCAGACACACAAGCTCAAATATCACAGGTTTCTCTTACATGAGAAACACCAAGAACAAAGTAAAAGAGAAATAGGAAATAGGGAGAGGTTCCAGTGCTTTCCCCAAACTACACATTCCGTTGCTTTAAAAATATTTCAATATATATGCTAACTGGCTTTATTTATACTACTAGTACATCTTAGTCACTGGTGTGTTTTTTTGTAAGAATCTTTTTGCTTTGTGTCTTGTACTCTTGAGTAACTACTTGGAAGATGGTGATGCACAGTATAACAAGTATTGTTATTCTCTTACTTGATTATGAAGTTTTGTGGGATTTTTCATAAAATAAAAACAAATTTTAAGGCCTTCCATACAAGCAAGCAGTGTGTGCTTCTTAGAAAGCCACACTCCGCAGTGCTCCTTTTGTGCGTCCTCTTCACGACTCAGCAAATATTTGGGCTCCTTCGTGCTCCCCGCACCTGACGTCTGAGGCGGAAAGGCCAGGGCGTGGTCCCTCCCCATGCAGCGTGTACTGGGGACCACAGCTGTCCCTAGGCCTGGCCCCATGTGCTTCCTCCCACTTGGAAAGGTGTCAGGCTCCAGGGTATTTCTGTTGCTGCAGTCAGCGCAGAGCCAGGAGGGTGCTGACTATAGTTTCAGAGCCACAAGCTTCACCTCATGCTCCAAATCCACACGGGAGCAGCTGAGAGCGGCCGGCTGTGCCAGCAATTGCTTCTCTCCACTCCTTAATCCCCTTCATTCTGCTGCTGCTCTGCGCCCCTCCCTTGACACCGGCCTGTTGCCCAATTGTGATGTGATTGAACAAGTGGCTTGGACTTGAAAGGTGACTCCCAGCTATCCCATCCCTCCCCTCAGTGACCCAGCCCCTGCCAGGCGGGGCTCTTGTTCCTTCCCAAGGAGGAGCACCTGATGCTCCATCTCTGGACTGATTCTGTGCAGTGCTGCTCGCTCCGTGACAGGGGGTGCTGCTGACCCCTGCGAGACTGGCCTTGCTGCCAGCACCATTAGGAACACAGTGACTCATTGCTAAGCAAAGACACCAAGAAACTTTTTGTGGCTCTTACAGAACAGTTTATGCTTTGACACAAGTTATTAAATCATAGTACAACTAGCTTTGAAATGAATGGGAAAATACACATTTTATGTGTGTGTGTTTCTGCTCTACTCTGTCATTACTGGGTCAAGATGTTACAGTTTTATTTAAAACTTTATCCACCTCTTTCACAGACCTGGGCTTTTATGGGGAAAAAAAAGGACACCCAAACTATTATGAGTCATTTTTCCATCTGTGTGGACTTTTTCACAGGGCACTAAAATTAAACTAATTCTGATTTCTCCCTCTGCCCGGATTGATGAATCTGTCTGTATTCAGATTACATTTTCAAGCACCTATCTCCTAACGGCACAGAGACAGGAAGTCCAGCTATGCCCGCAGGGATAGGAAGTGTTAAGCATCTGGCTGTCAGGACTGGTCTGGACCAGGAAGCCACTCTCCTGTCCCTGACTTGCCCCTTAGTTGCTGTAGAAAGGGGACTAGCAGGAAATGGAATCTCCCCTGATCATGGAAGTTTGAAAGTCACAAAACAGATCTGATGGAGAGCAGGTTAATCCTGCTATTTCATTTCTCTTTCAGAAAGAGCACAGGCAGGATTGTGATATGAAGTGTTTGCTTTCACATCTGTTCCAGGAATTATCCTTGGCATAAATCTGTTTTTCTTTGAAGCATCCTAAAGTGTCCCAGGAGCTCCTCCTGTCCCCCCTCCCACCCTCCAGGCAGCTGACAGACTCCGAGAAAGATCATCTTATCATTGCCACCAAAGAGAGGGCTCCAGGTCTTGGAAGTCAGGGTTGCTGTAGACCAGCGGTACCAGTGGTGTGCCCTGCTCTCTGTGAACGCTTAAAATGAAAACCAAGTAGCTGATCTGCAGTCTGGTAAAAAAAAAAAAAAAAGGCAGAGAAATGATCTCCCATCTCAACTTTTCTGCTGTTATGTGATGTTGGGCAAGTCACCAAACCTCTTGGGGCTCAGGGTCCTCAGCTATAAAACTAGAGCAGTATTTCCTGAGGCATATTTACTATATAAACCCTTCACTGTGAAATAAGTTTGAAAGGTACTATTTACCCTATGCCACTTCCTAAAGACTATCCTATTAGAGCCAGGTGGGTGGTGTACACCTATAATCCAACCACTTGAGAGGCTGAGGCAGGAGGATCACTGTGAGTTTGAGGCCAGCCTGGGCTACTTGAGTTCAAGGCCACCCTGAAATACAGAGCGAGAGCTTGTCTCAAAAAACAAACAAACAAAAAAAGACTCACATAAAGAAATATCAATAAAGAACCGTATTCTTAACTCAGCATTTCTCAAATTTATCTCACCTGGAACCGTTTTTCTTATAATGCTGAGTGCTAGCTTGACATTTTGAGAAATGAGGTTCAACTTCAAAACAAAATGCTACAGATCTGTGATCTATCACATGCTGTGCTTACCACTCTTAGTTTAAAATAACTTTGCAGGGCTGGGGATATAGCTCAGTGGAATAAGTGTCTGCCTGGCAAGCACAAGGTCCTGAGTTCGATCCCTGGTACCACAAAAAAATAAAATAACTTTGCAGCTTTCAAATCTCATTCTTGGGAAAAAGAAAAATAATTTCGTATTTGGCAAGATGACTTCTAGTTTTGGAAACTGAACTCAAGAATCAAAGCTATTATTCAGACCAACACAGAGTCACAACTAGAGTTGGGAAAAGGTACTGTGGGACTTCTGTTTTCTTCTTTCGCCTTTCAGGTGGCCTTTGGGCATGTGGTTCTATTAGTTGTCCTGTGAATTAATTATACTCAGTGCTATATTTGATGCACAAAAGGCATAACAAGATTAAGAAGTCACAAGGTCCCTAACCTATAGTTCAGGGGAAAAAAAAAATATATATATATATATATACATATATATATATATATGTATATGTATATATGTATATATGTATATATACACACACATATACAAGAAAAAATGAATTTCAAATTGTAGAGTAAGGCAAAGAATGATTGCAAATTCCTATTTTGACAAATGTTAGCATATATTATGAAATAAATATCTACTAGGAAAATACAGAAAACAAGGAATTGAAAGAATAACTAGATCAGGGACCAATTGGAAGTTAGAAGAGAGGGAAATGTGAAAACAGAATCAGGCAAAGAAAGTGCTTTACCACAAGAAAGTAGGGTTTAACCTGGTATAAATATTGAAGTAAAAATTAAGTTCTAAGGTCAGCCTTAACCACACAATCCTAGTTTCATTTTAAAATATGGCTAATGATAAAGCTTTTGAGAAATAAAAATTATTTAATCACTCAGCTTAGAGAAATAGTGTTCACAGATTTAAAACGTTGATCTTCAAGAGCTGGGCATGGTGGCGCATGCCTGTCATCCAAGCCTGAGGATTTCTGTGTGTTTGAGGCCAGACTGGGTTACATGGTGAGTTCAAGGCTAGCCTGAACTACAGAGCAAGACCCTGTCTCAAAACACCAGAATGAGGGAGGGGAATGGACAGAGGGAGGGAGAAATAACGGAAAGGAGGAAAGAGAAAGGAAGGAAGAAAGTGTTGGTCTTCAGTACTGTCACATTTTGGGTAACGTGGGCTTTTCTCCTTTGCGTCTCTCTGGCCTTGTCTCAGTCTATCTTATGAAGCTCCTCATCCTCTGCTTCCTTTTGCGTGTTCATCCTCTAGGATGCTGTCTTTGGTCTCTCCCTTACTTCCCGCTGACCTCCCTAAAGGGCAGCTCCACACCAGTACCTCCTGTCACAGCCATCACTCAGGGCTTGGCAGCTGATCCTGCACCGCACAGTTCAGGGCAGGCACCGCACTCATAAAACCTGTGCAGCAGCCCGTCCAGCCCACACTTCTCTGTGGATCTGTGTGTCCCGGGCGCCTCCAGCTGTCTCTCCTGTAGAGTGCAGTGGCCTCTCAGGTATAACACTGCCCAAACTGAGCTTGTCATCTTCTCAGATGCTCACTTCTCCTGTGAGAAACCTGCATCTTTCTGGCCCCTCCCCTCAGCCCACAAGCCCAGCTGGCTCAGTTCAGTCTCGTCCATATCCAGTGCCAGAGCGGGGCCACATCGCTTTTGGTCTGAACCACTGCAGTGTTTTCTGTGCCATCTCCTCATCCCAGGGCTGCTCCCACCACTCTTCTCCTCACTGCTGGGCAGGTGACATTTTACGAACAATTGTGTGATGGTGCTTCCCCACTAAACAGTCTTCTAGGCTGCCTTTAGAGGGCAAACCCTGACACTGAGTTGCCAGCGCCCTTCATGACCTGCTGTCCTCCCTACCCGCTTTCCACCCTGCCCTACACACACCTTTAAATCCCACGCATTCTGGACTGTGTGCTGCTGGCTCGGACTTCTGTGCCACTGCACAAGGTGTTTCCTCTACCTAGCAACCCCATCCCTTACCATCCACCCCTGTAGCGCCCCGACCTTCCTCTGAGATGCAGTTCGCTAAACTCTGTTATGTACTGTCCCAACTCACCATAATAAATGCAGTCACTACGTAGAACATAAAATTATTTAAAAGTACTAATATCATAGCAATAATAATAATAAATAAATTGCTAAAAGGACAGGAATTATGTCATTTACCTCTGTAGACAAGTACTTTTCACAGTACTGGGAATAGAGTAGATTTCCAGTGAGTGTGGAAAGAAAGATAAAGTTCTGTTGCTATTATAAGCGGCAGTGGTCACCAAGGCTCCTGGTAGTCCTAACGTCAACTATGCCATGTTGAGATCCTGTCAATTAGAGATATTTTAATAACTATGTCTGTTGGAGTTCTAAGAGGACACAAACTCCATTACTACTGGGAATCAAACTCAGGACCTTGCACTTGCCAGGCAGGCACTATGCCAGTGACCTATATCTCCAGCCCTCCATTCCTTCTTTATAGTCAGCATTTTTCTATTACTAAGGGCGAGGCTACTCCATCCACACAGACTTTTGTGAGAGAAAAAATCCCGGTGTAAAGTGGAGCCCTTCTCTTTAATAAGCTAAGGTATTTAGCCTGCTATTCATTGGCTGTTAAAATCATAAGGAGATTTAGGTACAGATTTCTAGAACTGACCTAGTAACCAGCAAAAGTGTGCATGCCCGTGTTTTTATGTTGACCATTTTGTAGTTGTACTTGTTTGTTTAAATGCTCTTATGTACAACTTCAAGGAAGAAAGCAACTATATGTGCGATGGTCCAGTAGAGGAATCCCTGGCCTTGGCTTCTGTTGTCATACCTGCTACTTAGCTGCTGTGCAGTCCTGCAGTCCTAACCTCCCCAGACTTACCCTTGTCATTGTACAGTGGAAATACTTTCATTTAGAAATAGTCTTAATGCCTGCTATTAGGTGCTTTGCTCACACCAGAATTAAAATAGCTGTGTAACAGGGTGGGGATGTAACTCAGAGGTAGAATGTTTACCTAGTGCTTGGTTCAATACTTAGCGCCACAAGGAAAAGAAGCAACTTTTTCTGGATATAGTGGCACACATCTGTAGTCTCAGCTACTTGGCAGCCTGAGGCAGTAGGATTGCAAGTTCAAGGCCAATATGGACAATTTAGCAATTCCCTGTCTCAAAATTAAACAGCCAAGCATGATGGTGTGTACACCTACAATCTGAGCCCTCTAGGAGACTGAGGCAAGAGGATCACAAACAAGGTCAAGTCCAGCCAGGGCAAACTTAGCAATTTAGCAACAACGCATCTCAAAATTTTTAAAAAGACTGGGGATATAGCTCAGTACAACAGTTGCAGTACTGATAGCTAGCTAAGTAAATAGATAAATAAATTCAGTTAATAACCAAGCAAGTAAACAAATGAGCAAACAAGGAAGCACGCAAGCCAGCCATGGTGGTGCACACCCGTAACCCCAGCACTTAGGGGGCTGAGGCAGGAAGACCATGAGGTCACGGCCACTCTGGGCCTCACAGTGAGTTTAGTGCCAGCACGGACCACGTAGCAAAACTGTCTGTGTTGGTACTTTTCTCTCATTGCTGGGACAAAATACCTGACATCCAAAGTTAAAGGAGGAAAGGTCTCTTTAGCTCACAGTTTGTGGAGGTTTCATTCTGTAATCAGCTGGCTCCAAGGCAGAGTGGCCTGACACAGGGGCAACACTTCAAGGCAGCAGAACACAGCAAAAGCAACAAGAGCAAAATGGGAGAGCAAACCTCTTTTCCTCCCATATATTGTAAGCAGGCTGCCCCCACCCAGGGCCAGCCTGGCACTCACACCATCTCTTGCCCTCCTCTTGCACGGGATAAGTATGTTTACCAAGTGAGGCCCCTGACCCCTTCTGAGTCGTTTAGTTACACTTTGAAACTTCTCAAGTTGGCAGGATGCACAACATCCTAGAGGTAAGGGCCTGTCCTCTACACACTAGGGTGTAGAACTGCTGAGAAGCTTAGTTAAACTTGTAGACTTTTTTTGGCTGGGACAGTAGCACTGTCTTAATGAGAAAAAAAATTTAAGTGAAATTTTAAAAGGCCTGGAGATACCACTCAGATACCTGGTAGAGCGCCCTTATGTTCAATCTCCAGTACAGCAAAAATAGATAAATAAAGTAAAAAAAAAAAAAAAAAGTTATATATCTTCATGGGGTTGCATGTGGAAATGGACTTGTTGGCTTTTTTTTTTTTTTACTAACAAATGACACTAGAATAATGTAAGTCTTCATTCATCAAGACCCAATTACTTTTGGCAGAAAAGTACAATGATTCATTTATAGCAAGCTGTAAAATAAAGAAATATTTCCCTTACCTCTAATTAATAGAAAGTTCAAGTAGCCATACTGTTCTTCGTGCAAGCATTCCAGTTAGTATCGGTTTGTCTTTGTTGATAGGTGAGATTATTGCTTATACTAGTTCTCTATTGCTGCATAACAAGTTTCACCCCCAAACTACTGGCTTTACCAGTACATAATATGTCACCCTTTCCGTAGGTCAAGCATTCTAGCTGCACCGGGTATCTCTATTCACGCTTTCCCCTAGGGTTGCAGGGAGCTGTCAGCTGGGAGCTGGGAGCCCGTTGGAAGGATGAAGCCCAGTTCATCTGCTTCCAGTTCACTCGGGGGTTGTTAGTGAGCCTCCTTCCGCTTGGGCTTCTCCAAA
The DNA here is from genome assembly GCA_004027595.1 of Dinomys branickii. Lineage (NCBI taxonomy): Eukaryota > Metazoa > Chordata > Mammalia > Rodentia > Dinomyidae > Dinomys > Dinomys branickii. The sequence goes on from PVLD010008664.1 coordinate 56,927, forward strand.
GTCTCCTTCTATCAAGTCAGTTACACCCTCCCAAAATTCCTGTGCTGACACCCTAAACCCCAGCACTTCAGAACATGAGTGTATTTAGAGAGACACCTTTAAGGAAGTGATTAAGTTAAAAATGAGGCTATTAGACTGACCCCTACCTGAACCTGACCTCTTCCAAGAAGAAATTTGGACACAGAGATGTGAGGGCTGTGTACACAGAGACATGACCATGTGAAGGCACAGTGTCGAAACCAAGGAGCAAGGCCAAACCCGCCAGCCCCTGATCTTGCACTTCCAGCCTCCAAAGCCGTCAGAAAATGGATTTGTGTTATTTAAGCAGCTCAGGATGTAGTATTTTGTTACAGCAACCATAGCAAACTAATACAGCTGCCTTATGATACAACAGCCGTCCTCCCCTGGGCATCCAAACCATGAGACAAGACACACAAGGCAGCGGCCATGATCTTTTTATAACTTAACCTGTGAGCAGCATCCCTTAACTTTATTATGTGTGTTCTCTTTGAAGTCATTAAGTTCAGGCCACCTTTAATGGTAGGAGATGACATCGGGCAGGAATCACCAAAGGCCATCTCACAGGGTGCCCCTAGCTTTGTTTTGATTTTTTGTTTTTCTTAAACAAAAATGCTTCAAACAAAATGCTTTTAAAAGCCTTAAGAAATGAGCCAGGCATGGTGGTGCATACCTGTAATCCCAGCACTTTGGGCGAGGGGCACGACGGGAGGACTGCACCTACCTGGGCAACTTAGTGAGACCCTGTCTCAAGGTAGAAAATAGTTTAAAAGGCTATAGCTAGGTATAGCTAAGGTAAAGAAGAACATTTTGTACACAAGAACTGAAGAGAAATGGTACAAGTATTCCTTAAATCAGGTCTAACACAGTGATCCTCAGCCAGGGGTGCATCCTCAGTGCAGAAAGTGAGGGGCAAAGAGGAGGGGTGGCGCCCTAGGTTAAGAAAGTACAGTCTGATGTGATTTATGCATAGAAAGTACAAAGAAATTTCTAGGTTTCATAAAACAAAACTTCAGAAAATAAAACTGAGCAGAATCTTCTTATCTGCTGGAACACAGGTCAAGACACTGGTGTGATCCATGCGCTTGCTATTTGTGGACTTAGAAAGGGGAAATGAGAGAAGTTAGTGAGGGGCAGCACAGTAGCCTGTAAGCCCCAAAGAGGAGGTAGTTCAGAAAATCCTGGGGAGAGTAATAAAAGTAACAGAGGGGCTGTATGGCTTCATTTGGATGATAAATGTACAACAGCGGACACGCCCAGGAGCCCTGCGAGAACTTTCGGCGAGGAGGACTGTGATTGTTGAACCCAGGCTTTAGTTCAACGGAGTCAGGACATCTGCTTCGTGGTGACAGCACGAGCTGACAGCTGATTCCCCTCATGCATACATTTGGTTCCCAATAGCTGCACATTCTAAAATTAGTGGCATGGTCAGCTCGTTGTGTCACGCTTGTCTAACCGTCAGAGTCTACACAACAGAGCTGTCAGTATTCCCAGCCGTGGTCACACTTCTTCTCACCGACAGGCCTCTTTGGGGTGTCTCACGTGATGCCGCTACGAGAGGAAATTCCCTTTCCCTTTCAGAGCCCTCTGAGGTGTAACACGTCCAAATACATTACATTCCAATAATTCAGCTCCGGCTTCGTTGGAACTCTCTTCTGGGTGGGCCTTTTTTGTAAGAGAGGAAGAAGCTGTTTCCTGTTATCTCCTGGTTGCACGATAACAAGTTGACAGACTGATTCTAGGCTCCATTTCAGTTTTCCTTACAAAGCTGTGGAACCAGAGCAAGAGAGTGGTGGGTGTCTTACCAGACCCGCGCCTGCTGTGTCTGTGGATTAGCGGGACGGTTCTCTTGAAGTACATGTTTCTGTGGATAGGAACAGTTTTTGTGATAATGTAGTTAAGTAAAAGATGCAAAAACAAACCAAGCCCAGTGTTTCACTCCTATTTGTGTACAGAGGGGAGGAAGAAGGCAGACATTCGTATATGCACAGACTGTTCCAAGACAGGCACACACGTGCACGGTACGTATGCCGACCAGGGCCAGCGGCTGCCCACCTGAGCTGGAGACCCTTTGGTATTGTCGATTTCCTTAAAAGTTTATGAATGGGTTACTTATAAACAGCATGAGTAGTTTTTTTTAAAAAAAAAGAAAAGAAAAAGGAAGAAATGAAATTGAGGTTACTATAGATAGCCTTACACTCACGCTCCGTTTTCGACACGGTAGTCTGAGTTTTCCAGTTGTCTCTCCTTTTTATCTTTATAGTTTTTTAAAAATTCAACTTTCTTAATAGTAATAGTTATTTATGGAGTGCTTGCTCTTTCCCAGGTGCCATAATTTTTACATAGTTTTCACTTACTAATTAAACCAATCATATAAAAATATTTCTTACTGCTTTATTTCTCAGCTGAGACATATTCATTCCTCTGGCTCTGTTTTGTTTTGGTTTGGTTTTTGTTTTGTTTTGTTTTATTTTGTTTTGTTCTGTTTTTATTTTGTTTTGTTTCGCTTTTTGAGACAGGATCTTTCTATATGTTCCAGGCTGACCTTGAACTTACTGTGTAGCCCAGGCTGGCCTTGAACTTGTGGTGATCTTCCTGCCTCAGTCTCCCAAGTGCTGGGATTACAGGCATGAGCCACCTCACCCAGCAGGTGCTCTTTTAAAAAACAGGGAGTTCCAAGATTAATTTTTGACCCAACGACAGCTAGCAATGTGGCCCAGCAAAGGTTAGAGTGACCCTCCTCCGGGAAGCACCCTGGGCCGCACTGCCCTTGGGTTTGCTCCTCTTTGTATTGTCTTTCTCTGGGCTTATTTTAGTATTTTATTTACTTTCAGAACTTCAGCTTGTGTCTTTACTCTTATAGTCTTGACACTTGGGCATCCGCGGATGGTGTCCACAATATATTTCATTGCCAGACACTGAACCTTAGGAAAAGAGCGGACTTGCTGACTCAAAATAGATATGACAGAGATGGACCCAAGAACTAAGTGTGGTCAGATCTTTCTTCTCCATCTGTCTCTGCCTCCTGCTCTTTCTCCCCATCTTTCTTCACCCCTTTTCATGTCTTATCATAGCTTTATCAGCCTCCCTGTTTCCTGCTTTACATGGTTTCTTCACTGTGCAAAGATCAGATGGAGGCATCTGCTACAAGCAGCTCCAGGCTTGCTTGTGCCAAGTAAGCCCTCAAAGTAAAGAGAGTGTTTCTCCTCCTGCTTTAGTAGAGAGAGTCTCCCAAGGAGGGACTGTGACTGGCTTGACTTCTATGACAAGACTACCTCTTAAAGCAGTTGCTGGGGATGCAGACTTTGGCCAGGTCTCAATCACCTGCACAGACCTATGGCACTAATATTTGTAGTCTGGCCAACATCGCCTGGTTGGAACAGAGGAAGAAGAGAGGATGATTTCCCATGAAAGTAAAAGGGTGAAACCATAAGCAGATAGGGTAGACAAAAACAGTAGATTTCCCCCACTAATACAGGGTTGACTAAGACAGTACCTTGATGGACACTTCCTGTAATGCCGGGAGCAGAATAAATGACCACTGAATGTCTGTTTTTTAATTATAGTAAAATATATATAGTACACAATTTGCTATTTTAACCATTTTTACCTGCACAGCTCAGTGTTGTGAAACACATTCATATTGTTATGCATCACTGCCACCCACTCCAGAACTTCTGTGTCTTGCAGAACCACAGCTCTGTACCCACTAAACAGTAACTCCCTCCCCCACTTTGTCCCCAGTCCACCGTTCAACTTTCTCTCTGTGTGAATTTGACTATGCTGTGGAACCTCAAAAAAGTGAAGCCATAGAGTATTTTTCATTTCACTTAGGGTAGCATTCTCACGGTTCTGTGTTGTAATGTGTCAGAATTTCCTTCCTTTTTAAGTGTGAACAATATTCCATTGTATATGTATGCTGTCATTAGGTTCTGGGTCTTTGCATGTTCTTGTCCTGAACAAAGAATTGGGCGAGAAAATGCATAAAAGGTAGCAAGGCTGTACATTTATTGAAAGTATTAAAGGTAGGAAAAGAAGTGCTCTGCAGAGTGAGTTTGGGACAATTACAGTAGGGAAAGGAGGCGGCTCTGCACTGAGTTTACAGTGGCCATGAGATAGATGGTGAGCGTTGGTTGTATGTCCCGTGTCAGGTCTAGGCCGTCATCTCAAAAACCTGCTTGATCTTGTACCAGAAGAATTGAAGATAGCATTTTCTGACTGGTACCAAGTGGGGGGATGGGTGCGTGTTTCCTGGATCTCTATGACTGACAGCACAGGCATCTGTCTTGTCCTGATCTCCTGCCTGAGTACCCATGGGTTGCTTCTACTTTTTGATTGTTCTGAATAATGCTGTTTTGAACATGGTTGTATGAATGTTCAGGTCTCTGATTTCATTCTCTTTGGTTGTATGCCCAGAAGCAGAATTGCTGGATGATATGGTAATTCTGTGTTTTTATTTTCTGAGGATCTGTTGTACTATTGCCCACAATAACTGTACCATCTTACACTCATACTCTCAGTAAACATGGGTCCTGTTTCTCTGCATCCATGCCAACATTTACTACTTCCTGGTTTTTTTTAATAGCAATCCTAATGAGTTTGAAGTAGTTCTAGTGCATTCCCACCAGCTTGAACCGATGGTGGTGTATTCATGACTGTCCCCTCACACACCTGATGGTATAACAGATCTAATCAGTTTTATCAGTCTTTTTACTAATAAAATGGGTGAAAAGCTGCCCAATAAGATGGTCATGTGTGTACCACCAATAGTTTTTAAATTACACCTGGTAACTGAGATAACAGTAGGGCCCCTGACAGCATTAGTCTTGTGGATGAGTGGGACAGACAATCCTGTTAGTGTTTTTACAGTTAAGTTTGGTTGACAGCTGAATGGCAAAGTTAAAAGCCAAGGGGGAAGTCAGAGCTTGGCTTATAGTTTTGCCACATCCTTAGAAAGATACCTGTTAAAACTGTGAGTGGATAAATTTTCCAGGAAAGAGTGTAAGGAAGAGCAGCCCAGCTAGAAAGACTGAGGAGGAGGAGGAAGAGACACAGGGAACCCAGGAGGTGACCTCACGGCGACCCACACATGAGAACAGCTGCTGAGCTCTGAGGCTGAGAAAGATGGTTTGGTTAATTGCCTGAGAATTAGATTTTGTTAAATCATTTTCACTTGAGCAGTACTCTGTAGCACCCTTCAGAATGCAGTGCTTTCATGTGGCTCTCACATCAATCCGTGAAGTACAGATGTCACTTTCCATATTAGAGAAAGAACCTGAAGCTCAGAGACTTCAGGTTTTGTGAGGCCATTGCTGACCCTCAGCTTCTCAGGCAGGTCTGCTGGGGAGCTGCCCACAGCATGTTTCTCCCCTCTGACCCCTGGGAGCGAGACATGCCTGCCTGCTCAAGGGCTCCGGGAAACAGTGGATATGGCCCCTCTCACCTTCCTCTGAACTACTAAGGAATTTGATGGTCTACATCCTACCAGTGGATATTAAACCATGGGTCATGACCTAGTAGTGAGTCACGAATCAGTTTAACAGGTCACATCCTGGCTCACCAGAGCCAGTGGTTCATATCCCTTCCCAGCTACGCCTTCAGTAACTTCTCGTTGGTTATTTGAACCCATTTGCAGTGGAAATCAGCCAACAACACAAAGCTGGAGAGCGTTTGTGTTAGTGCAGAGAGATGATTAAACAGTTATCAGCACACCACAGGTCACAACAGCAGGGGAATGGGATGGAACAGAAAGAAAAACACCAGGGTCCACACATAGGAAATCGAGTATAAGACTTCTAGTTAGGTCATAAAGATATTTATGTGTGTGTTCAGTAACCACCTAAGATGTATTTTTTACTATACATTATAGTCCAAAAAAGTTTAGAAGTCCCTGGTCTCATTTCCTTCAGAATGTCTCCAATAACTGAAAGTCTGCTTCTCAGATCTTTAGCCAAAAACTGGAATCCAACACCCTCCAACTTACTAATGTTCCGTTGTTTTCAGACTAAAGGTTATTTAATAATAGATAAAATCCCTGCCTACATTAATGTGTTCTTTTGGACTCAAATCTGTGTAAAAAATCCCTATTTTCTACAATGAGCAGAAAACAGTAATTATTAGTATAACTGCAGTCCAGTGATGAGAGACCAGCGAGTAGCAGATACCAGGTTAAACCATACAGCATTGTTTTGCTCTGCCACTGTTCCATTTCCAGAGTACTCACTAAAGAAATTAAATGTTTTTAAGTGAAGTTGGTCAACTACGGAGATATGCCTGTGATCCCGGCACCAAAGGAGGCTGAGGCATGAAGAGCAGGATTGCAAGTTCATATCCTACCTGGGCAACTTAGTGACTTAGCAAGATCCTATCGCAAGATAAATTTTTTAAAACAAATTAAAAGAGCTGTGGGCAGCTCCAGGCTGCTTAGCCCTTGGGGCATAGCCCAATGGGAGAGAGAGCGCTCCTGCGTTTTATCAGCAGTGCCAAGGGAGGGGGGGAGGGAGGCTTTCAATGAAGTGAATCCCCTTCCTGATGATTGAGTAGTTTCTTAATATAGATTTTATATACAGGCAGAAATATATCAAATATACTTAAGTGAATTATGCTTCTAAACCAGCATGATAGTCAGGTCATAGAATTAGATCCCATCAACTTTGATTTAGATCAGCCTTATAGTTTTTAATTTTCATAAAAAGGTAGTTATTAAGTATCCTCATGTAAAAGAGCTGTCAAGTATGTTAAATAAATGGTCTTCCTTTAAAACATCTACTGTCTAAATGTAGTTACAGAAAGACTTTTCACTCATGACATTTAAAAGTCATCCAAAGATATCTGTGTGTGTGTGTACTTGTTGCATGATGTAACTTTATGCATAATGTAATTTTATCATGCTCATTTATTGTTTGTTGAAATAAAAAATGAACCAGAATAAGGGGCAACATAGTATTTTAACAGGTTTCTAAGGGTTAAATATGTTTTCAGAGGTGTTATATGTATATTTTTTTAGAATTAGGCTTATTGTATAAAAATAACAGAACTCCAGCATTTTACTAAAATTATTGAACTCTCATTTGCAAATATAAGGTCACTTCTCCCTTGCCTGTGGACCTATGGGTTCATGTTGCCTTTGACCCTTCTGCCTTGAACCAGGAGCTGCCACTGTTCCTCAGCTGAGAGCAAGGGCTTCTGGGAGGACATGTGAGCACAGGGCTGCTGCGGCCAACAGGTCCTGGCCCCACTGGCTGCATTTCAGAGTGATTCAGGGGCCGCTTTTGCTCTGAACAAACCCCTCGCAGCTGTGCCCAGCGCCTTTCTGTCACCCAGGCAGGGTTTCATGAAATGGATCTGATACTCTTGTGCCTGTACTATTCCTCCCTACATGCTGGAGCCATGCCAGGGAGGTGAGGGGTTGCAGGTTGGCCCTTGCGCCCCAGCTGTCCCTTTCTACTGCTGTCACTCAGGATATAAATAAATGGGCCCATCCGCTTCCCTTCTCCTCAAACCAGAACATTGCTGTAAGAGAACACCAGGGCCATCCTGACCCACTGGGAAGGCCTTGGGACAAATCTGAGACACAAAAATCTTTGCATTTAGGTAATTTTTTTAAATCTCATTTTTAAAACGTTATTTCTCCTATTCACTTCAGACCATGGAGGTATAAAAATAGCTACAGTTATATATTCATAGGCTTGAGGATTGGGCCTTCCTACTGGCGTGGAAGCCATGATGAATGCTCTATCTTTTATGATCAGGAAGTGCTGAGAATCAGACGAGCACACTGAAAATTTGCACTCCTTACTTTCAGACCATTGGGAGTTCGCTACTATATATGGAGTCATCAGAGAAGTGGCCTTTTAAGTCCTGAAGAGCTGGGTGTGGTGGCACGTGCTTATGAGCCCAGCACTCAGAAGGCTGAGAGAGGCAGGAGGACCACCCCGAGGTCAAGCCCAGCCTTGGCTACTTAGTGAGTTCAGGGCCAACCGAAAAAAAAAGGCCTGAAGGACCAGGAATGTGCCTATGGGTGTGAAGGGAAGGAAATTCTAGGTAGAGGGAACAGTGTGCCTTGAGGGATGCTGATTTTGGAAATGCAAGCAGAGAGTGAACTCCAGCCAGGGGGCAGCAGTTGAGATGGAGATGAAGGCCGAGGACCAGAAGAAGCAGGGCCCAGTGGGCCAACAAAGGACCTGCACGGGCGCCAAGGAGAGGAGCTCACAGGAGCACAGCTGCTGCCGTGTCGGGCAGAACCTAGGAGGAGCAGTGGGGTGAGGCGCCGAGACGACCGGCCGGAAATGGACATGCTGTCAACCTGGATTTTTAAAATCTACCTTTCAGCTATTAAAAGCGGCAGATCCAGAATGTAAGATACGGATAGATGGAAGAAAAGGTTGAAAAAAGACGCACCAGAGAAATACCATCCAAAAGAAAGGAAATCCAACAAATGATGGTTTTCAGGTTAAAAAAAAACATATTAAGGAATAAGTGGTACCACAGTATAGCTAAATGTTCACCAGAAGAGTATTCAATCTCTTGTTTAGTTAGTATATATAGTGATTTGTTAAAGATTTATCAGATTTACGAAGAAAAACAAGAATAAATCTACCTTCATACTGGAATGTTCTCACGTAACTCAATAGTTGATAATCCAAGCAAGCTGAAATTCAGTCATCTTTAGAAAATGTGACCCACACAGTGGACAGCTCTGACCTCACAGATCTACTCAAAGCATCACACTCAATAACGAGACGTGCACACTCTGCAAGCGTCTGTATAATACTGCAGAAACCCTGTACAAAGCCTTAAATCGCATTTCAAAGACCATATTCCCTGACTACTGTAATAACAAAAAATAACTGGGAAATCTTCATAAGTGTGAAATATAAGAAAGACTTAATTCATCAAAGATGTCAAAACAAAATGAGAAAACGTTGTCTCACACCAAAAACCTGAAGAATATGGCTAAAAGAATACTTAAAGGGAAAACTTAGGCATACAGTAAGAGGGAAAGGAGAGGCCCAGAGTTAATGTGCTAAGGGTCTGACTTAAGAAGCTACGAAAAGAACCCAATAAATCCAGAGAAAGTAAAAAGGAAAAATAAACAATAATAAAAAATAAGAGAGGAAGTTCATAAAATAGAAAAATAAACAGTTGAAAAACAGAGACATTATATATGCCACAGAAATTAAACAGATGGTAGGGAAATACAATGAATAGTTTCATGCTGATACATTTTAAAACTTTACAGATTTAGTATTTAACATAAAATTCAAGAAGAAATACAAAATCCAAATATTTCTTTAATTAAGGAAATTGGATAAAGAACAAAACTTCTTCCACAAGTAAAATGCCAGGCTTTTATGGGTTTACTGGTAAATCCTAAATGTATCCAAGGAGCAAATATTCCAACCTACACATTATTTCAGAGAATAGGAGAAGAGGGAAAACTTCACACCTCTAGGATTATCTTAGTATCCAAACCTGACAAGGGCAGTGCAAAAACCATTCCGGAATTGTAAGACATTCTTAATCATGGATGTAAGTGCAAAACTTCCAAATAAAATACTAGCAAATTGAACCCAGCAATGTTTAAAAAGATAGTGCTTGTGACCAAATTTGATTTACCATAGAAACATACAATTGTTTAATACTTAAAAATTATTCCAGCACTAGGGAGGCTGAGGCAGGGGGATTGCCACAAGTTCGAGACCAGCCTGGGCTATATAGGGAGTTTAAGCCCAGCCTGAACTACACAGCAAGACTGCCTCAAAAATCCAAAATAATTGCAACAACAATAATAATAATAGATCAATGTAATTTATCACAGCAATATATTAAAGGGGAAAAAATTATGCTACTCTCATTAGAAACAAGTGAACATTTGATAGAATTCAGTTTCCACATTAACAAAAAATCCTAGCTAGAAGGGATTGATCACTTCATATTAAAATATCTCTAAAAAACCCAAAAGTAGATATCATATTGTAATTGGGAAACTTGAAAGTTTGCATTCCATTTCAGGTGAGAAGCAGGATGAGAGAGCTCACCTTCATATGCCTATAACCGCAGCGCCCTGTGAGGCTGAGGCAAGAGGATCCCAAATTGGAGCCCAACTCAGGCAACTTACTAAGACTCTGTCTCAAGAAAGCAGGGCGGCTGAGGATACAACTTAGTATGAAGACTCTGGGTTCAATCCCCAGTTCCGTAAAAAATAAAATTAAATGAATTACATTTACATTGTGGTAGAAAATCCTAGTTGGTAAGGTAAAACAAGGAAAGGAAGTGACACGAGTGTCAGAAAAGAAGGAATAAATTATCATTATTGTTAGACATTGTATAATGTATTTAATTGGAAACTCAAAAGAATATTCAGAAAACAATTAGCTTTATATGAGGGTTTTTCAAAATCAGTTACATTTCTGTGTATCGGCAAGAAACAAAGCATGTGATTACTGAAGATTTGCCTTTTTCGGGGTATTAAAACATACGATGTATCTAGGAATAAATCTAACAAAAGTTATGCAAGACTTGTTATTAAAATGTATAACAAGCCTTCTCAGGAGTCACTTAGTGGGCCGCCAGGCCTCCTCATGCATGGAGCAGAAGTCACAGTTTGGTAAAGACACCGATTTTCCCCAAAATGGACCTGTATATTTGAGAGGGTATTCGTTACTTATTTTTGGAAGTGTGATGACGTGGTGCTAAAACTTACAACCCAAAGTATAAATACGGAGCAGTGTGGAGTAGATACTAAGCAGGAAAAACTTTGGAAAATGGGAAGGGGAACAAGGGGTGGGGGGCAAAGAAAAAGGATCGAAGGAAGAACTGGAAATACAGCTTTTGTAAATGGGGAGGGAAGGAAAGTTTGGAAGGGGGAGGGGGAAGAGAGGAAAAAAGAACTAAAACGTGTCTGATTTTTAAAAAAAAAAGATGTGTTATGTGCCATGTACAACTCCCCGTGATGAATGTGATCATTATGTATGGCCAACATGTACTGATAAAAATAAGTAACATTTAATAAGCAGCTTTTAGAGATCAAAAGCATGAGCAACAGAAGGGAAAAAACAAACTGGTTCTTACCAAAGTGTTAAAAGTCTGTCCTTCAAAGGACGTTATCAAGAAAGTGAAACAACAACTCACAGAATGGAGTATTAACAAATCACACATGTGATAAGGGACTTGTACCTGATACAGAGAACTCACACAGTGCAGTGAGGAAGAACTGTTTTTCAGTTAGACTAAGGGTCATCTGAACAGGTATTTAACCAAATAGGCAATGCCAACAAGCCTGTGAAAAGATCCATACCATCATTAGCCAGTGGGAAAATGCAAATCCAAATCAAGGCAGGACGCCATTCCGCACCCACCGGGAGGGCCACAGTCAGAAAGGAGCCATAGTGGGTACCGGCGAAGATGGAGAGAAACCGGGATACTCCCATGCTGCAGATGGCGATGTGAAATGGTGGGACTGTGACAGTTCCTCAAAGGGTTAAATACCAGCAATTAATTTCACTCCCAAATCCACACACAAGAGAAGGGAAAAGATGTGTTTGAACAGAAACTAGTACATGTGGATTTATAGCAGTACTATTAATAATAGCCAAGAGGCAGAAATAACCCCATGTCCATCAGCTGATGACTGAATAAATAAAGGGTAGTGTATACATACATGCAATGGAATATTATTCAGCCACAAAAAGGATTAAAGAACTACTGTGTGCTACAGTGTGGATGACTCTTAAACCAGTATGCTATGTGAAACATACTAGTCACAAAGGAGCACATATTGTATGATTGCATTTCTATGAACTGTTCAGAATAGGCAGATACTATAGACACAAAGTAGACTAGTGGTTGCCTGGGGCCAGGCATGAAGGGTATGGGGGTGATGGCTGTGAGATAAGGGGTTTCCTCCGAGGGTAATGAAAAGCTTCTAAAATTGATTGTGGCAGCGGATGCACAACTCTGAAAACAGGAAAAGTTGCTGAATTGTCATTAAACAAGTGCATTGCATATGTACATTCTGTCTCAGTGAAGCTGTTTTTAACAGATAGGTAATAGGAAAACAAAAGTTATACCTACACATTTCATAGAAGAAACACGTATACACTGCGGGTCCTTGAAAAGATGCTCAACCTCAGCCGAGTCAGAAAAATGCTGGTCACAAGCACAGTGGGATTCATCAAATTATACCCTCAGGCACTGGAGGAATGGTGGCATTATTCAGGGAAGGGGGTGGCAGCCTCTGTGACTGGGCAGGCCCCTGCCTGTGCGCCTGGAGGAGTCCTTCCAGTTGCGCTCCAAGGTCACAGCAAGAACAGTCCCAGGAGCACCATAAAACCCAAAACCCGGAAACTCAGCTCTGTATTATTAAGGTATATAAACACATGTGGTAATTTATGTATATCTAAAATGTACCAATAAAATCTAATTTATATATATATATATACATACAGCAAATGAATCTGTTTTTAGAACGTAAACAAGCAGAGGTTAACACAAAATTCAGCACAGTGAGAGTGGAGAGAACTGGGAGGGTCCAACAGTCTCGGGGGAGTAGTGATCCTTTCCCTAAACTGAGTGGCAGGTGTCCAGGTGTATAGGGCAGATGGGGATGGGGTGGGGCCAAAGGCACAAATGTCATCAGAGAACCCTGCACTGGGGGAAGATTCAGAAAATGTCAAGCATACATGGAACTGGTTTTCAATGCAGTCCAAGAGAGCTAATGTTAAAAGGTGCTGATGCTGATGTAAGTTTCTAGAAAAGATGTGCATATTTACCATCATCTACATATATGAAAGCAAGAGGGATTATATTTTTTCTTTTTTTAAAAATTGGGTCTTACTATATTTAATGGGGTCTTACTAGACTCGGTTTCTCCTGCCTCATCCTTCCAGTTGCTAGGACTACAGGTCTGCCATCAGGCCCCACAAAAAGAAATAAAATACTTTTATTCTGCCAGGCATAGTGGTATACTCCTGTGGTCCCAGCTACTTGGGAGGCTGAGGCAGGAGGATCCTTTTAGCCCTGGAGTCTAAGACCAACTTGAACAACACAGTGAGACCCTATTTCTAAAATCAATAAAGAAATTAAAAGGATTGTTTTTATCCATGAAAAAGAAAACTACCCTCAAAAAAGCAGAGTCGCTGGGGATATAGCTCAGTGGAATAAGCGCTTGCCTAGCAAGCGCAGGGTCCTGAGTTCGATCCCCAGTACCGCAAAAAAAAAAAAAAAAAAAAAAAATTATTAAAAAAAAAAAAAGCAGAGTCATAGAACATAAATATTTTAAGATGATTTCCAGCGAAAGTGGTTAAAATTAAAAGTTTCATACTTCAAGATGAACTTCATTTATTGGGACCACCCCTTGTTCATTTTGCAAGCGTGATAAATAAAGCAGACGTTGCTGTGAAGTAAACCCCACATTCTCCTCTCCATCACTTAGTGGGTCCCTTTCTCTTTTCTAGATCCCACTCACACTGACAGATGAGCCATTCGTGGAAGAAGGACGTGCCCACTGCTGCCCACATGTGACTGAGGGCCACTCACCAGCCTGCAAGGGGCCAGAGTATTTTTTTTCTGCCTCAGAGTCCCCAAAGCCTTCAAGCAGAAGTGGCAGTGGATGGTTGCCATCAGCCAAGCCAGACTTTTACTGAGACAACAGGAAGACAGATCCCCTGGCTTTGGAAGGAACCTGCCAGCAGGACACTCAGCTGATGCGTTTCTGCCCTGGAGTTCACGTATCTTTACCTTCCCTCCCTCCCCAACCTTCACAGGTCTCTGTCCCTTTCCTGCTGCCGCACAGAGATGATATAAAAGAGGCTCTTTGACTATTTGCATTGTGCTTCCTCTTCTGTTCCAGACTGCAGTATTAAGTTTGCTTTGTACACGCTTAAAGTGCCCCCAGCATCCCCCACCATAGCTGTTCTTCCCTTCGAAGGGGCCTGGGGGAGGGGCACGGCTCACAGGTCCCCAGAGCGGGAGGCGCAGCCGGGCTGCTGACAGGAGCCAGGTAAATTATTGATTTCTAAGGTGAATAAAATCATTCTACTTTTTTCTCCATTTTTGCTTATTTCCAAGAGTCAGATTCACAAGCCAGGCTGAAATGGAACCAACTTTTCATCTGGCTTCATTCCTGAACAACTTTGTAAACTTCATTTTAGAAATGTGAGTTCCCACGAAGTTGCGGTTGAGCAGATGAGGCAGCAGCTCCCACACCTGGGAAGTCTCCGCCCACCCACAGCACGGAGGCTCCCGGCAGCAGGGTTCTCAAGGGCTCCGTGGGCGTCTGTCTTGTCTGGGCAAGGGGTGCCTCCCTCACCGGTCCGAGCAGACCGTGGAGCACAGCCCTGCCTGTCCCACCTGCCTCTGCGCTCCTGCTCCCTCACTTTTCCCAGGTCCGCGCTCTGGCTGCTGCTGGAGAAAAGGTTGCAGGCCGGGCCCGAGCCCGCTGAAGGACTGAGTGAGCTCCTCTGGGAGCTTAGTGCGGCACGACCCAGTGGGGCTGCTACTACAAGGTCCTAGAGACTCAGCATTGAAACCCAACGGGAAAAATGGTGCCCAGAAAGGCAGCAAAGCGACTTTATTGCCTTCTTAATGAAAACAAAGTGAAGTTGGAGCACTGTTTACTTGTCCGGGCTGTAGGAGGGAAGGCAGAATAGATCCTGTGCATTCCTGGGGCGTCTAGGTAGTCATCAGAGGACCGTCTTAACTCCGTTTTCCCACTTGGTTGTAGGTTGGTTAGGAGACAAATTAGTCCCCTGCTGACACGTAGTACTGGGAAATAACTCTGTTGTTGGAGGAACTCAACGTACGACTCTTGTGCAAAGGGGTAAGAAATGAACCTAGTAACCGAACTCGGAGAGCAGCTGCAGCGCTCAGAACTGTCCAGGGTAAATAACTAGAACTAAATCCTCAGGCTGATTTTTAACTTCATTCACCGTGTACCAACCAGATCTGTCCCTCCAGCGTCCCCTACCTCCCCACAAAACCAGTGTGTATTCTTTTGAAGACAGGTGAGGATTCAAGTGTCAGTGCCATAAGTGATGTCCGGACTAGCGAGGCTGGGCTCCCGACCACCACCCAGAATTCTATTCACTGCTCTTAATGCAGGAGTACCACACTCACATGAAAACATTTGCAGCCGCCGTGTGTTCTGCTTCCTCTGGGGTATTTCAACAAACACATGAACTGCCTTGGTTTATTAGGATGAACCACAGGCCGATGTTGTAGCGATGTCTCGTGAGGATCGATAAAAAGTGAGATTTAGTCTAGAGCTAGGAAGATTATTTTCCTCTTCCTTACAGAAGCCTTAAGACAGGACCAGTAATGTCAGATGTAATATGCTACTTCTCATAATGCAGTTCTTAGGCAACCTGGATCCTGTCCCAGTCCAAAAGGCAGCTCTAGAGCTGAGGTGAACACTTGGGATAGCAAGAGCCATGGCTGACTCTGACACACCAGTGGTCCCTGGGGTAAGACAAAGTGCACTCCCACAGTCAGGATTTTAGGGCAGGGACAGGGTCCCTGGAAGATCAGTGGAAGTAAATGGACACCCAGAGGATGAAAACAGAGAGGAGCATTTAGAATTGGCTGGGACATGGACAGAGCAAGGAAAACTGTGTCTCAGTGACCAAACTCGACAGTTCAATCTTAAAGAACTCCAGAAGGAGCAAGGTGCTCACATACTTGATCATACACAGGCACGAGCATCTCCTGCACATCCTCCGAACAGCAAACGGTAGCTTCAGACAGACCTTTTCACCAGTGCTAATGCAAGTCACTGAGGCAGGTGGCTTTCAGGAGTTGCTAGTTCCTCACATCCTCCCTCGCTGCAGATGGCTGCTTCAGGCAGACATTAATGCCACAGCAGAATACTGTATCACTCTGGATCTGTGACCTCAGTAGAGCATAGGGGGTGCTTTTCTCTGGGGTACTACTAACAAGGAGGCACAGGGTCTGAAAAGGGCTCCTGGTTGGCAAGTTTAGGATTAACGTGGTAAAGAATTAGCCTCATATTCTGAGGTCATTTGTGATAGCTTCTGTAATGCTCAGCTGACTTGAGGCTGAGATGAAATTTGCAAAGCTGATGATGGTCATTTAAGATTCGGTGTACAAACCACATTTCCATATGCAAAGGTTCACATGGCACCGTGATCTAGAAGTCAAATTCACACGCTTTCTGCAGATCAGCCACTGCTTCTGTGTGTCTCAAAAGAATACACTGCAGGAAGGAAAGGCACACAAACAGCAGTGCAGACGCCCTGGGGCAGAAAGCCGCATGGTGCCCGTGGGCCTGCGCGTTCACACTGAAGTACATGTGTGACGTTTGGGGGATTCTCTGTCAGATTCCAGTTGCCTCTCATTAGTAGACACTAATAAGGATTTAAGAAAAGGGTAGTTAAGGATATGTATAAAGTCAGACGTACACTTTATAGAGTTAGGCTTTTACTGTACTAGAAACAGTCTTCCAGAAGATGAAGTCATCCATGATTCCCCAAAAATATTTATTTATACAAAGACTTTGAGAGTAATATTTGTACTTGTCTTATACCTCAGTCTCTGCGCCTGGGGCCAAGTCATCCTGGGGCACACATGCAGCCCCCACCCAGTCCCGCACGTGTACCACCTGCTTCCAGGAACAACAAATGAACCAAGGGTCTTGGGGGGTAGGCGGGAAGGAACCCCGATGCCCTGAGGCTGCATGGACCAGAATTCAAATGTGCGCACCCTGACCTGGAATGTGTCCAGCCAGACGTCCAAGGCAAAACATGATCAAGGAAGGAGGCAAGAGGAGGGACCCGGAGGGCAAATAGGAGAAGGTTAATTCCCACCCTTGGCTTTTGATTTCTGCTCTCCATGGGGTCCAGTATAGTTCTAGCCCAGGAACTACATTACATTTCCTGTAACGACCCATGATGCTAATTGACGGAGAGGGCACAGGTTGCAAAAATAACAGATTTGTCCTTAATCCCAGGTAGTGCAAAATATAATTCTGGGACTTTGTCTTGGTAACCCATCTGAAGAAAAAACGCTTGCCTCATATGATGTCATCCCGGTTCCCTAGGGTAGATGTGGCACAGCAATGCACAAAGCTGACCTCAGATCTGAAGTGTCTTCCAGCCTGGCCCTGATCCGGCCATCCTCAGCCCTTCCTCCTCCCCAGGGTAGCCCGAGTCCCATTGCCACATGCCATGTTAACTAGCCATCCCTCTTCCTCCATCTCCACCACCTCTGTCTGCACCACAGGAAACCTGTGTTCTGAAGAGTTCACCTTCCCCCACCAACCCACACTTTCTTTACCACAGTGATTCTCAGAGCCAGCAAGAAAGGGAAATGTTCCAGAAGGAAGCCTGCATCTTGGCCACGCTGGGAGCCAAGGGTTGAAGGCCCCGAGCCTCTAAATTAAGTCTGTCACGTTGGCTTCCCCATGAGCTGTCAGTCGGGTGGTGGCGGTTCTCCCTCCTCCGTCGTGCACACGCAGGCCTCAGCTACACTTACATGACTTCACCACCATGTTGGAGAGCTGCTCCACCTTTGGGGTCCTCCCGACATAGTACAGAATGGTCAGGGGCTCCAAGTCCTGGGGCACACAGCAAGGTGAGGCAGACGCTTCCGGATTCAGGGTGTTATATAGTCCCAGCACCTGGGGCAGGGGACACAGGATTAGATTTGGAAAACCCAAGTTCAGGCCTGCAGCCGAGGAACACTGCAAGTCTGGAGGCTGCTTAGAGACTGAGTGGGCAGGAGAAGGGAGGCCGGTTGTGTTCATGCACTGTGGCAGGGTGAACAACATGTGCGGTTGTCTGAGGGTTATTGGTTTAAGCTGAAGCATCGGGAAGTTTTTGGTTGATGAGGAAAACCTTTGCTGCTAGGAAAATACTCTTGTATTAGGCTTCCTTGCTGTAACTTACCACTTTGGTGAAAAAAATGTGCTCACAGCTCATTGCCGTGGGCCACTTATAATAGGTAGGGTTCAAGACAGGAGGCAGTGATAAGAAGCATAAGGAAACATGCTGCCCTCCACTGCCCAGTTTTCCACTCCTTTGGGAAAAGACACACTCTCTTCCCAGTGTTGCCTGTTAGCTTCTATGTGCTATACACTCGCAGGACACCTTTTGTATATTCAAGAGGCTACAGTTCTCCACCTTCCTTAACTAGTGGTGGAAATCCTTCTACCCCAGTAGTCCTTGCCAAGTAGGCACATACATCTGTGACGTAGGGTGCCATGTGACAGGTAATGAATTTCTATTTGCCTTAAAGCAAATAAAAAGTCTCCTTGAAACCATGATAGGAATTTTTTTCTCAGTGTTGAGGATCACACCCAGGATCTTGTACATGCTAAGCATGAGTTCTATCCCCCTTTGTGGTAGGAACTTTAAAGGACAGGATGTGACCTGGTTCTAGCCAGTGTGCCAAAGTCAGCACCTTATTGTTGGAGGAATTTTTATTACACCCAGCTTGCCACACTCATTCAACATTCAATCCTTCATTCATTCTGTTAATAAGTGCCTGGTCATCTTTGCCAAGGTGCCCAGATGCCGGGTGCCCCTCTGCATACCGTGCTGTGGGTCGTGTCTGCACTGCGGAGGTACGGGCAGGGGCCTGAGCAGAAGTTGGCGTAGTAGCCCTTAGGTTCATGGACCCATTTCCAGCCCAGATCCTGTCGGAAGTCAATGTAGAGGGGGCGCACACAGCAGTTCTCCTCCAAGTTGCTACAACAAAAAGCATTCATAGCAAATCAGCCTAAAAAGAAACCACCAATAAATGAGACTTCACAGATGTCTTCAGATTTTCCCTATGTGCCCCACAGAAGGTGGCCCTCATCAGGAGAAGCTCGGGTTTAGGGGCAGGGAGCTGAAGAGACTAGAAAGCATTTTCCTGTATGAAACGTGAGTATCCCAAGGATATGATAGGTACAAATGCTGCATGGAAGGGATGACGAGATAAAGGCACCCTGTCTCTTTTTACATCACAAACCAAAATGGAGACATGAAGTACTCCACAGACCCAACCAGAAGAGGAGAACTAAACTTAGGAGTTTGCGTGCAGATGACCGCTCAGACTGAATTCTGAAGTCATTTAGTCAAAACAAGGCATAGCCTTCTGATTAGAACCATGATCCCCGGTCACCTAGATTTGGCCCTCAGTTCGCATTGCTGCCTGCAGAAATCCACTTGGCAATATCTCTTTCCCAGTGGGCATTTTATCCTCTGCTTTAGGAAATCTGTGCTGAGACCTAGAGGTTACTGCTTCCAAAGGGAGCTACCATATGGCCCATATCCAGCTTCTTATGTGTTCTAAGAGTGAACCATGGCAGACCATCTGCAGGTTTTCTATTTGGTAATCATTCCTAATTCCCTTTTCCCTCGTCACCTCCCACTGGAGTCTAAACACCATCTTCCTGGCCTACTCATCTTCCTGGCCTCCCTTGCAGGCAAGGATGCTCATGGAACCTAACCATGATGGATCTCTGACAAAGGAAAAGTATGCAAGGGGTGAGGGCAAGTTCTGGCAAAGATCTGATTAGTTATAAAAGTAACAGGTGCAAAAGGAGGACTGCCGGCTCCTCCCCTTCCCTCCTACTTTTCTTAAATATGGACTAGATACCTGGAGCTTCCACCAGTCATCTTGACCATAAGCATGAGGACAGAGGCCAACATACCAAGCATGGCAGACTGGAAAGGGGAACAGCTATGTCCTCAGTGGCGCAGTTAAGCAGCCAGACCAATCCCGAGCCTGCTGCCACAGGCCTCTCATGGAAAAGAAACTTCCTGTGGCTGAAGTCACTATTGCTGCAGCCACAACCATTCATCCCTCATAGAGAGAGACCCTGAGAGAGATCTCCATGCCAGCTTTCAGACAGTTGATGGAAACCTCACTGCATCGCCCCTGCCTTCTCTTCTCCAAGCCCAACATCCCTATTAAGTTGTTCTGCGTAGGATGTAGTTTCCAGGTCTCAACCACCCCAGTTTGCATTGTCTCCACCCAAGCTGACCCCTCCGACTCCTTTCTTTCCCTGAAGAGTTTCCTCCTTCCAGATCTCTACATGCCCAAATCTCACCATCCTCAAAGGCTCTGCCCAAAGCCCACCTCTTTCTTGTATCCATGGTGAACTTGCTCCCAGTCCTTAAAGCACATTATCCTATGGACCCTCCCCTGGATGTGATCAGTCTCTACTTTTCAGTAGTTGATAAGTAGGCCTTTTCATCCCTCCCTTGCACATAAGCAGTTAAGTTCCTTAAAAAAAAGAAGAATCTGTATCCTTTTAATCTCCATATATTTGTTTGTTTGTTGCTGAATTTGTTTGTTAATTTCCCTTCAGATTTCCCTGTAAATGGAAGCTGCCTGGTCCCCCTCCCTATTCAGTAGTATCCTTGAAGTCTTCTTAGGGAACTGAGTACTTCTTCAACAGAAACTCCCACATCAATCTCTCCCCACACAAATGTATCCTATGTGTACTTAAAACATGAACACCATGTGGAGGCTTCAGCCAAGCAGCTCCAATCTGAACTACAACATTCTCCACCTCACACTTTCTCATCTACTTCAACCAGGCCCTTACAGGGGTGGGCTGCAGAAGAACAGGAAGAAGTTTGTAACAGATTTCCAATCTTCTCTTCTGGAGAAGTTTCTGAACAGTCTCAGGGACCCTCAAAGAGGTGCATCTTAAGTGTGGGGGCTGTGCACAGAAAGCTCATGGTAGGCCTTGGTCCCCAAGGGCCCAGGCTCACCGGAAGCAGTAGTTGGTGTCCAGGGCTCGCTTCTTCCTCTGACCCCCTTGGCCAGGGTTGTCAAGCCGGTGTGGGGGAATCATCATTAGGATTAGGTGAGGGTTGTGGTGATCCTTCTGCTTCTTAAGGCGTCCCAGGTCTCCACGGCCATGGTCATCCTCATTGTCTACCCCTGCAGAAGAGAAGGAAGGCCACAACCTCCTATCTAACAAAAGCAGAGCTGTAGGAGACTGCCTCCTCATCCCAGACCATCTCAGGAGCAGGGGAAGCATGGTCTGCCAGGAAGGAATTGGGGGTGGGGAGAGTGCACTTGGGTTCTAATGTCCCACTGCAGGATGGGGAGGATTGGGTAAAGGACTCAGTATCAACAGAATGCAATGATCACCATAAAGATGCCATGCAAAATACCCATGTTTGGATCCCTTCATGACTTCTGATAAGTCGTAAGGATCTTCCAAAGGGCAGAATACCCTTCCCAAGATGCTTCCTAGGAGTCTTCATGAAGCCATGAAGCATCCCTCTCACTAGGAAGACACCTAACACACACCTTTGGAGTATCAGTTCAGACTCTGAGACTTAGAAGCTCGGGGTGTGAGTTCTTATAATCAAAATTCATCAATATAGTGATGACCAACTCATCATTTAAGGCAACATAGTTTATGATGGCCTGAACAGCAGCCAGAGAAACAGGACTCTGAATGACTATTAACATTTACACCATGCTTAAGTTTCAGAGAGAGTCTTCACTGCAAAGTTCAGACGAGATAATAAAACATGCTGAATAGCAAACAAGCCGGGTGTGGTGGCACATGCCTATAACCCAAGCACTTGGGAGGCTGAGGCAAGAGGACTGCCATGAGTTTGAGGCCAGCCTGAGCTACATAGTGAGTCCAAGGAGAGCCTGAACTGCATAATGAGACCCGGTCTCAAAAACAAACAAATAAATAAAAAGGGCAACTCTTTCATTAAAAAAAAAAAAAACAGCAGCAAACAAGCTCTGGGAAGAAAGCTCAACTCCATTGAACCTATTTCATCTGAATATATGGAAGGCTAACTTAGGAACAGTCTCAACTAACTGGAGATCTAGTTTGTGAAGGACAGTGGCCAGCTGATGGCCATCCTGACTGGGACAGGAACAGGAGAAGTAAAATTTACTTAGCTCCTGGGGATGGGGCTTGGATCTCAGGAAGGGTCACTTGGTCTGGAAGATAACGGGAGAGCTGGATCTCAAGTTCCCTTTCCTGAACATCTTTAAGAATCGGGGAAGTGTTTACAACAGTGGGAAGGTTTCCCCTTAACCTGGCCTACAGGGGAGGACTCTGAAGTTCTGTGCTCAAAGTTTTTTTAACTTTATTTCTTTGTTAGTACATATTTGTCATATACATTGATCACACACATCATAGGGAATTTGTACCTGTATATAAAATATATTAATTCCTTTTTTCCCCATCCTTTCCCCTCCCTCCAGCCCTTCTTCCCCTCCCCATTTGCAAAAGCTTTGTTTCCTCTCATTGTTTTGTTCCCTTTTCCCTTCTGCCCCGCCCCCTCTCCATTGGTCCCATTCCCACTTGATCATGTTCTTCCTGCTTCCCGATTTCTGTCCTCCTTTTCGCTCTTCATTTGCCCTTTGGATTTCTCACACAAGAGAAACAATGCAGTAAACTTGTGTCCAATTTATTTTACTTAAGATTTTGGTCATGAGGTGCCTCCATTTTCCTACAACTGACTCAGATTTATTCTTTGTGGCAGAACAGTGCTCCACTGTATATAAGTACCACATTTTCTCTGTCCATTTACCTTTTGATGGGCATATGGGTTGTTTCCAAGATTTAGCTATTATAAATTGTGCTGCTATAAATGTGGGTGTGCATACATCACCGGAAAGATACCTAGAAGGAAAAGAGCTGGGTCTAATGGAACCTCTAATTTTAGTTTCTCTGAGGAATCCCCATACTAATTTCCATAGTGGTTTTACCAATTTATACTCCCACCAACAGTGGAGAAGAGTTCCTTTTTCTCTACAGCCTCATCAGCATTTGTTATTGGTTGATTTCTTGATGACAGCCATCATGTCAGGAGTGAGATGGAATTTCGTGTTGTTTTATTTTGCATTTCTCAAACATGTGCTCAAAGGTTTCATAATTAGGATGTTGTATCCACAGCTTACAACAATAAAAAGAAGGGCCTGAACCTGAGCCCATTCCAGTAAAGAGGACTACCAAGGCCCAAGAACCAACGGGGGACCTATACCTTTTCCCAGACAAGCCTCTGCTCTGGTGCCTCCCAATTACCCAGAATTGGAAATGTAAAGAGAGCCTCCATCACCCCCAGAGGTGCTCAAGGCTGGGTTCATACTGGAAACCCAGAAACAACTCTCAACTACTTCACCATCTCTACACAGACACCTGCGCTCAAACATCCTAAGCCCTGAAGCAATCATCCACCCCAGACGATGTCTGAGGGAGGCTCAGGAGCGCCCAACAACATCTGCAAAGCTCCCCAGTCAGGACACTCATATTTAGGGCCATCAAAGTTAGTGTTTTGGGAAGGCAGGGAAGTCAATTCTTGGATGTTGAGCATTTCAGGTGCTGGGATCTTGTTTACTTTCACCATCCTGTGAAACAGACACTTCCATCCTCATTTCATTGAGCTCTGAATAGTTGACCTATGTGATTTCACACTCTTGCCAGTATCACGCAGTCTTCCAGATGCTACTGTATTCTCTGTAGGATAAAAGTTATGCTCATTGTTTTGACCCAAAGCAGAATTATTCAAGTACAAAATAGCCATCTCTGCAAAAGAGGCTGGCTCCTTTTCTAGGATCTAGCAGAGGTCTTCTTTTCTGCCCTGTCCCATTAACCCCTGCCCTGTCC
This sequence comes from Dinomys branickii, assembly GCA_004027595.1. Classification (NCBI taxonomy): domain Eukaryota; kingdom Metazoa; phylum Chordata; class Mammalia; order Rodentia; family Dinomyidae; genus Dinomys; species Dinomys branickii. Next base: position 80,541 of record PVLD010008664.1, read on the forward strand.
TACCAAGAACATTCATTTCTTTTTTTTACCTTTGAATTTGATTTCCATCACCTCTTGAATGTTTTCCAGGATATCTCCATTGGGCTGAAAGGTGTGACATGGACAATGAATGCTAATTTCCAGACCTAAATTGGACTCTGCAAAACAGAACCGAGTATCAATAAGAACACGTTGTGTGGTGGGATAGTGTGCTGTCACCCTGCTCCCCTCAGCACTCACAGACACTGAGTTATCCTGAGGCTCACAGAAGACAGAAAGTGCTTCCGAAGCCCAGAGTGAAACTCCAGACACATGTTCCCACATTCCACAGATCGTTGTCACATTATGAACAAGCAAATGGGGGTGTAAATATTGGGCATCATGAAGGAAATGGAAATAGTCATCCACTTCCAAAGGATAATATTAAGAGAAAATTATGGCTTATCTACTTGGGGACAAAAGGACAAGAAACAAGAAGAGGAAAAAAAAAACCAACTGTTTATTGGGAGAGGAGACACTTAAGCCAACATGCTAAAGAAGGTGAAGGGGAGAGACAGGGACTGGAGAGATTAGTGAATTGAAGAACTTCAGAACAGAGGAAAAGTGACCCAAGGCCACAGGTTTCAAGGGCCATGTAATGGAAGGCTGAGCAATAGGATTGAAAGCCAAGAATCAATGCTAGAGGCAAAGTCTCCAAAGTCTCCAAAGTCTCCAAAGTCTCTGCAGATAAGAAGGAGAATCAACCTAAACGGAATTACCCAGCACTTCTTCCAGACTTATGATTGTGGGTACAGAAAGAGTGGTTAAGATGAAAATCATGGTTATGCTTGGCCATCTTGTCCCTTAGGAACAAGGATTTAATTAGGTGAAAATTACTTGGTGATTTCTTTGAAAATCTTTCTACACCATGATGGAGAAGTCAGGCCTATGGATGGCTCACCAAGATGAACAGCTTGAGTAGACAGCTACAAAATTAAAAGGCCAGAGACAGAGAGTCATGGCCAAAGATTTTGATGACGTGACCTCAAAACTAGCCTGAGGACCCCTAGAGGTACTAGGGTTTGGTGACTGACATTCCAGTGCAAAAAGGCCAACTCTAGCCCATTTTCTGATTTGGGATCATGTGTTTTGGCAAACAAAATCAAAGAAGCAAGAAAACTGGTAAATAGGCTTCAGTGAAGTGGAAGTAAATGCAAAGTTTTCTTGAAGCAGGTAGTGTTGTACAGGGAAAACCAGGCGGGATGAGCACCATGTCGGTTCTGATGCATGAGGCTCATTAGGACAGCTCTGCTGATCCTGAGGTAGCAGCCATCTGTGGCCAGATACGTGAGAGGTCATGTGGGGTGGATACTTCTGCTTCAGTGTTAGCATCGCAGCAAACTGACTTCCTGCTTTCTGTGGCCACCCTGGCTATGTGTGATCACCTGGCCTTGGGGCCAAATTGGAGTCTCCATGAAATCTAGTATCATCAGGGAAAACCCCACAGTGCGGCCTAGCTCAGCTGCAGAATGACACAGTCTCAGTGATTCCAGGCACCATTAAGTGTTCCTGGCCATCCCAGTCCTACTGGTCAACAACTAGCTCTCATCTTCCACAAACTCCACAGCCTAACCAAAAATGTCCTGCCCCATTTCAGGGCAACCTCTGGGGCACACTGATACCTGCTAAGCTGAAAGATCTCTGTTCCAAAAGGTTGGCCCAGTAAGGGAAGCAGGTTATTACAACAAGACAGCAGAGCCCCCGCTAGAGATGAACAGAAGTGTCTTCTTCCTGCCTTAAGGAAGAGAGAAGAAGGAACCAGAGTAGCTGACATGGGCTACAGAGCCGCACAATG